>MU191320.1:0-35111 GCA_016904865.1 Pissodes strobi | reverse complement strand
ATATTTAGAATGCAAAATTATACTTGCTTAGGTTTCTACATGACCGTCTGTTACAATAGATACCAAATTATTATGGTTCAGTCATCTTTAGATCCTTATTAATAATTCCTCAGTTATAATCTTATACGAGAAAGTTCTGATAAAAACACATGCTTATAAGAGCAAAGATAGACTAATAAAAAACCAATCGTATTAATTTTATTAAAATTTCCTTAGGTCTAGTCTGCCATATTCCTCTCTGCAACTAACACATGTCTGATCTTCAAAGGATCAACTTTATTAAGAAGTTCTCGGGTCGAGCAAGGCAATAAACCACAATGTCACTGAAGTGTAAAACCACAGACGTACAATTACTCTTCAAGCAGAAAAGAGACTCAAACATCGATGAGTCGGGAATAGAGCCATGATTTATGCGCTGTTCTTAATTCCGCCGTAGTTTTCATTCTTTATAGAAATGTTTCTCAAATGTTCTTTGAAAAGAAAGTCTAATATCTGCATTTTAGTCTCGTCAAATTTATCGGAATTAAATTTAGAGTGATGAAGTGTGATAAGGTTTCGAATGTCGTCTACATCTCTTTGTTATGAGGAAAATAATATGATATTTTTAATTGATTGCCATGCGAAGGTTAATAGGATTATGATAATGTAAGTATGGAATATAGAATTTAGCGCGAGGTCTAAAAAATATGAAATTATAGGGCTTGCCTTATTTCAAAAATAGAACTGAATAAAACCTATCAACATCTAAATTCACAGGTCAGAGATATTTTTGAACAGCTTATTGGTTCTCGAGACCTTTTACGTTATAACAACTCTGTACTGAAGAAACAGTTTATTTACCAAATTATAATGTTATTTCAAAATTTAATAGATCATACTTTATTCATGGTGGCACGTTGCTGCTGTTGAGCAAGGAAACAGAGAGTAGATTTAGCTTTGTTAATGTAAATAAGCTTGACCACTTAGGTAATTGTTGAAAAAGTTTTAGAGTTCTCTGTGGCTCACTGTAATGTTTTAAATACTTCTGTTATTTGTATTTACCGTTCTCCTACGTCTTGTTTGGCAGAATTCTTGAAAGGTTTGGAAATGCTATTGAGTCAGCTCCCTCCTCTAGTTCCTGTAATACTTACTGGTGACTTTAATGTTGACTACGGTGGTTCTATAACAAAGAATACCTTTAATTTGCATATGCACGTTTTGGAGCCAACCAGGATTACTGGCTCCTGTGCTTCAACCTTGGATTATGTTTGTTCTAATCTCGACAATATCTCTTGTAGAGTTTTAAATGCTTCTATTTCGGACCATGAAGCAGTTTTGTCTCACTTCAATTTATCCACAGAATTGCATCCATTACCTTCACGTCGGGGCCGAATATTCTGTAAGAGAAATTTCACCAAATTTCGCAAACTTTGTGAGCAAGTTGTTTGGTTGCCTCCTGGGTGTACAGACCCACTTGATTCTTTTTACAGTGCCCTGACTGAAACTTTTAATCTGGCCTTTCCCATAGTCACACTAAAGAGAAAAAGTAAAAAACATAGTAAAGATTGGCTAACCAAGGGAATAAGAATATCTGCGAAAAATATAAGATGCCTATATATTCTCAAAAAATTCTGCACTAGTGAATTTATTCTCACTCTGTTCTCCAAATATCGATCAATTTATAGGAGGATAATCAAAGCTGGAAAAAAATTTACTTCAGTAGTAGAATCTCTAATTCTGGCAACACGCAAAAAGAGGCATGGTCTATTATTATCAACGATATAAGAGGGAAAAGTCGTCCCCAGTTTTCCTCATGCAACCTTCCACCCAATGTTTTAAACGTTTTTTACTGCTCGATAGCAGGAACTCTTTCGGCTACTCTCGATTCGGGAATCAATCCGATGGACTACTTAGCAGGCAAGAATATCCCTGACTCTTTTTTCTTGACACCAGTTCATGTTCCTGAGATCGTGGAAAACCTCAAATCCTTCAAAAACAAAAATTCTTCAGGCCATGACAATATTTCGATCAATCTGTTACTTCACCTGAATAACAGCGGTCTTCTGGCACTGGCACACGCAATTAATGATTCGTTTGAAAAAGGGGAATTTCCCAAAATCCTTGAACATGCAGTTAATTTTAGCTAATTTTCGCCCAATTTCCCTTCTGCCCTCTCTAGGCAAACTAATTGAAAGACTGGTCAAGAACAGAGTTCTTTCATTTCTTAATTTTCATAGGATTCTGTCTAATCATCAATTTGGCTTCCAGTGCGGCAAAGGAGCTTCGGATGCAATATTCTCTCTTCTTGAAGAGGTCTATATTAGCACAAACGATAATCTCCTTTCGGCAGCGGTATTCTGCGACTTATCTAGAGCCCTCGGCTGTGTCGACCGTTGTGTGCTGCTACGAAAACTTGAGGTGTATGGCTTCAGAGGTGTTACTCTAAATTGGTTCCGGTCCTATCTGCATGATCGTCAGCAGGTTGTGTTGTTGGCGGGAGGGTTTTCTGACGAATTGCGCAACAATTGTGGTGTGCCTCAGGGATCCATTCTTGGACCCCTTCTGTTCCTGATTTACATCAACGATCTGGCCTCTCTCCAAATTCGGGGTAGTATTAGGCTTTTTGCCGACGACACCTCCATAGTTTGGCACGCCATTAGTCGAGTGTTGTTGGAGGACATGATTGATTCTGATTTGAGCATGATAAAAATTTGGTGTGACAGCAACAACCTGTCTTTCAACATATCCAAGATCAATATGTCAAACTTCAAGTGCTCTCTCTCTAATATCTCTATATGTGGTGACGCTATACTTCCCAGTGCTAGTGCGAAATTCCTTGGAGTTACGATTGATGCAAGTCTCAAATTTGAACAACATATTGTGGCTCTTTCGAGCAAGCTGGCATCAAGTTGCTATGCGTTGAGAGTTCTCTCTGATCATTTGGAGCTGTGTGTTCTAAGGAGTAGGGATCGGCAAGACATGAAATCTTGTCTTGACAAGCAATTTCTTGTCTTGTCTTGAATTTTTTTCAAGAAATAAAAAAAAATCTTGTCTTGATCATTTCTTGAGAGTTGGTGTCTTGTCTTGACTCATGAAATCTTGAAAAATCTTGACATCTTGACAAAAGGTTAACCCCCGTTTAAAAGTCGTTTTTTGATACCTTGACAAGAGGGAAACCCCTGTTTAAAAGTCGGGATAAGATTGGTTGATATGGTGTTTATGCTTTATGCCTGGAATCGAGGGTCACGCGGTCAGGATAGTATTGTTTTACATTTCGTTGCTTCATATGTGTTGACAAATTATTTTTTTCTGGTAGATATGTTCTATATTGTTGTGAAGGATTCATGTTTTACCTTACAAATGTTTGCCTATTCTCTTCACTTAGAGCCGCTTGCTCTGGCTCCAGGGTGTAAACTGCACAAGTGCTAGTTTAGTGACCCTAACGAAGCTGAAAAACCTAAAGGTAATTGGAGAAACGGTCTACGTTTCGAGGAACAAATCTGCCCCCGTTGTCAAGAACGAACAAATCTAAAAATAAAAATGGTTAGTAAATACAATAAAAGAGTAAAAAGCTCTTGCAGATTGTTAAGCTTTGACTAGACTTTGTCAAAGGGGTTTTCAGCTTCGTTAGGGTCACTAAACTAGCACTTGTGCTGTTTATACCCTGGAGCCAGAGCAAGCGGCTCTCGGTGGAGAGAACAGGCTAGCATTTGTAAGGTAATTTTTTTTTTAATTTAAAAAATTTTACGTAAATTCAAAGATTCTGTACGCCACTGAAGTAGGTCCGCTTAGCAAAGTTCTTTTTGATTCTAATATCTTAGGTCATAACATATAAAAAAATAGTGATGGGCGATTATGAGATATACTAATGAAATCATTCGATTATGAAGATCTCTCGAGATATCTCGCTAACGGTTAAGAGCTGACTACTAATTAGTAATACTAATTTGGATCGAAACCGGTATACGAATTATTCGATGACTCGTATATTCATTTCTCGGATCCGTATCTCGTGTTTCGGTTGTCGGTCTCTGTCGCCGAAGAAGAGAGATGAATATTTATATTTATATTATTCGGAATCAATAATTGTGACCTTGGCCACCATTTTGTTCGTTTCTAACGAGCCACGTCTAGCCTCAAACATATTTTGAACGCCCTGAAACTTTTAAGTTCTCAAAAACATTTGATATTATAATAATGGTTACAATGAATTTATAGTTTGTTAAAAAAATATTAAAAAGATTGTAGTTTTGTTGCAAAATTCGTTCCGTATTAGAGGCAACACCCTCTATAATTCGTAAAATTCATTATCTTTTAAGTTAAAATACGACCACCGTCAAAATTATAATTCCATACAACTTGCATTAGCCCTAAGCCTTTTAACTTTAATATTAATAATATTAGCAAATTCTAAAATAATTAGTAAATCAATAAGCTAGTAGTCAGTAGTGTATAACCTAACTACTAACAGAGAATACTAATACTAATCATATCTCGGCCTCGGCGCTTGCATCTCTCGAGCGGTGCTCTCGAGCGAATAAGTGAATTCTAGATTATTCATCATTCACCGAGACATCTCTCGATAAGTCCCCACAACAACGCGACTAACAGCAACGGCTATGGCCATGCCACGATGATCCTTGTATTTTGCCTAACCGTTCGCCAAATTGTCAAGAAACTTGAATTAGTAATGCTAAATTAGTAGTGAATCATTCGATTATAGAGATCATTCGACTACTAATTTCATGATCGAGTTATTAAAATTAGCGATCGAATGATATCTCGATTATACAAATCTCTCGTAATCGCCCAACTCTAACAAAAATGATAAAAAAATCCTTTGCAAATAAAAAGTCATCAAATATTAAAAAATTATCCAATTTAATTTTGCCCACAAGGCAGAGTTTTACCAAAATTAAAGTATCAATTTTAATTTTGTTCGTATTGACCTGATTTTTTAAGAGTCAATATTCCGACCCCTTTCAAATGTTTTTTTGCCAATTTTTACATATTTATTTCCTTTGGCCAATTTGGCTGCCACTGAAGTAGAGTCGCTTTGCAAAGTACTTTTTGGTGGCAATACCTTAGGCCATAACAAATCCAAAAATGTAAAAAAAAACTTTGGAAATAAAAATGTAATTTTTTACATAATAATTTTTTTATCCTTCCATTAAAAATGTTTCAGTGCTTTCTTTTTTTTTTCAATAAACTAGCAAACAAATGAGTTTTTTTTTATTTTATATTTTCAAGAAATTTCAAGATTTTCTTGATTTCTTGCCAAGAAATCTTGATCTTGAGAAGTAATTTCTTGTCTTGTCATGAAAAACAAGGATCATTTCTTGTCTTGATCTTGTCTTGAAATCAACACAAGATCAAGACAAGATCAAGAAGTTGTCAAGAAAATGGCGACCCCTACTTTTCGCTGGTGGAGTCTCACATCTCCTATGGGATAGCATTCTGAGGCTGTTGTAGTGCTGCAAATCTCAACTCTATCCTTATTTTACAAAAGAGGGCCCTTAGATTTATGCTTAAGATCCCTTTTAGACAATCTTGCAAACCGCTCTTCATTTCTAATAGAATTCTGACTGTGCCTTGCCTATACCTGCTTGAAAGCGTTTGCTTGGTCTACAGGAAGCACTATGACCAAATTTCTGCTGCCGGGCTCTATTCTACAAGACAAGTGAACTGCGTTCCACTCCCTATCCCTGGAAGCACCCTAGTGAAGAAGTGTTTCATTTACTTTGCTGAAAATGCTTTCAATTTCTTACCTAGAAACATAAGGGCTTTGAGTTCATACAAGGCTTTTAGAGGCAGGGTAAGGGAGCTGCTCTTAACAAGAGCTTATTATAGTATAGAAGAATTCTTTGTGGACGCTCTCTGACGCACATCATATAGTTAATTATAATTAATTTTAAAAGTTAATTTTTATTGTATATTTATTGTTGTGAATTTCTAATGCTTGTATGTTTGTTTTTATTTTATTTTGTTTTATTTTATTGTTTTTATTTTATATATTTCTTAGCCTTGTCCTTTAACAGTTTCTCCTATGTTAAGATTATTATTTATTATTTTTTAATTATGGCTTGTACACAACAAATTTTTACTTGTTTGATACAAATAAAGCTATTTTGATTTGATTTAATTTGATTTGTATTCACGAAAACTTAACCAGTTAGGAGATATTGTCACGAAAAAACTTAATACGTTCCCTCTATAATGAAGGTATAGTTTGATAGCTTTATAAAGACTTGCGAACTCTATTTCGCGACGCCACGACTTGGTTGGCGTGCAGGTTATGTAGCTCAGATTAGGGACAGATGTAGGTAAGAAGAAATGATGAAAAATACAAAATGGTGAAAATAATAACACTGTCTATTGGTCAATGCCTTAACGAATTAACACATTATTTTTTATATAATTTTTATTATGCTAACGATTTGCATGCCTTTCAACATTCACCATCACTCTAAATGGAAAAATCCACTTAATCGTCAACACTGGAGGGATTAAGCTATGCTGGAAGCTTTTCCGTGTTACGGGTTCTTTTGGAATTTCAAAACAATTCTCGCGGTCGAATGCATGACATCGTTGGACTTAAGCGATATTGCACAAACCAAAATAAACGGACGTAAATTGAAAAATCCACTACCCATTACAGAAGAGATTCTTTATCAAGTGGAATCTGCCAGAAAGCTTTTCGAAGGCCTACAGAAGAAATGAAGTTAGAATTACGCATTACGTATTAACGCTTCTTTCGATTATTAGGTAAGGGATAACTATCATATTTGGTTCACGCATTCAGAAATCTTCTATCGAAACAAAATCTCATTCCTCCATTTGATTTTTTTTAAAGAAGGATTGGAGAACTGTATGGACTTTTGAATGGCTCAACCACACCTAATTAAAAATCCACTACTCATTACAACAAGAGATTCTTTATCAAGTGGAATCTGCCAGAAGGCTTCTCGAAGGTCTACAGAAAAAAAAATAAGTTAGAATTACACATTAAGAATTCCTTCGATATTAGGTAAGGGATAACTATCATGTCTGGTTCACTCATTCAGAAATCTTCTATCGAAACAAAATCTCATTTCTCCATTTGATCTTTTTTACAAGAACGATTGGAGAACTGTATAGACTATTGAACGGCTCAACCACACCTAATTTAAGTCGTCAAGTTTTTGGTTTAGACTTTTGAACATGTAAGGTGACAAGGATATTGCTTTATTTTAAAAGGTTTGACATACCCAGTATCAATGTGCACTGAGATCTTATTAGTTCTAGGCTTGTAGAGATTTCTGTTCATTTTTTTCTTTTCAATATTTCTTTTTAGACTTTTCGGTACAATTTTAGTCGATCAAATTGGTATTGGCACTCTTCTCATCTCCAGAGTGATATTTATTTAGCAGTTCACAATATGATTAGGTAGAAAATTGTAGATATACTACTGACAATCCTTTCATTGGAACATTCTAACAAAGATTCAAATCAAAAACGGCCATTAAGCAGTGTTGACGTTAAATTTCATTAACTCGAAAATGCGTCAAATTCGTTCCCTCAAAGTAGATCGCCTCGAGATTTATTTTCCACTGGGCAACGTCTTGTTGCTCAAAAGTAAGGTAAAAGTAAATACAAAATTTATATTTTTAATGAACCATCAAATAGGCCCAAAGCAGCGCTGGCGGTAGACGTCAACAGGTAAATGAAATATCAGTTTAGTTTCTCTCAGTTGGCAACAGAAATTCAGCTAAGCCAAAAATCAAATGTCACTTAATTTCTCTTAACAGTCATGAGGAATGCAATACGTCCTCTCAAATAGCGTATATAGTACTAAATGATAAATGCTAATGAGTAAAGAGCGGGGAAAATGCAAAATGCATTTCTTTGCATTTTTTGCACAAAACATGCATTTTTTTCAATAATAGAGCATTTATTGCATTTTATGGCCAAATAAAGACTCTGTCCGTCATTTTTCGATTGCTTGTTTATTGCACGGCACGTGTTTATTAGTTTATTTTATTACATTACAATGGGGGCGATTGAGGTACTATACTACTTCATAGAATTACCCAGGATAAACCCACACTATAGGGTATTCCCAGTAAAAGCAATTAATATTGCAAACAGAACCCGATAGTTCAAAGAGGTGGCAATTTTTAATATCTTTGATATCGTCTACTTGAAACGTTCTTGTGTGCCTTGTTTTGTAAAGTGAATTGTGTCTGTGTCTGTCTGTCCAGTGTTTGTTAAAATGCCGAAAACTAACTGCCATATGTCGTGGATAAAGAGCTATCGGGAGTTCACTTCGGATGGCACCAATTTGTTTTGTACAGCTTGTTCGAAAATTGTGAGTATAAGCCATATTTTCACATTTATTTTTTTTCCAGTCTATAGTAAATAAAGAAAGATATATGTTTTTTGGTATAATAGGAAATGTTGGTTTTTATAAATTACGTATTCAAGCACATTATTGGTAGTTAATGTTAACAATTTTAAAGTATTTATAAAAGTTTTCTACTCAATTATTTTATAGTAAAAAAAGAAAGATATATTATGTTTTTTGGTATAAGGAGATTGCTGCTTTTATAAATTACGTATTCAAGCAAATTATTGGTAGCTAATGTTAACAATTTTAATGTATTTACAAAAGTTTTCGACTCAAATTTTTTTAAATTCGATTTTTTAACGAATGTAAACCCAAATTAATTATTGATTTTTTGGATTTTACAGATTCATGCAGATAAAAAATTTATTGTGGATCAGCATGTCAAATCAGCAAAACACCAGCTCAACGTGCGAAAATTGCAACGAGGGGAACCCTCCCAGCAAACAATACAACATTGTCTTGAAGAAAAACCAAAAAAAAGCGAACAAGCCCAGTTCAATGAGGACTTATGTAAGGCATTCATTGGAGCCAATATACCACTTAAAAAACTAAGCAACCCCAATTTACGTTCATTTTTGACAAAATATTGTAAATTTAACATACCGGACGAGTCAACTGTACGTAAGGGTAGTGTTGATGTCATTTACAAACAAACTGTAAATGACGTTAAAAAAAAAGTGGGTGAAAATTATTTTTATCTTGTGGTTGATGAAACAACTGACTCATGTGGGAGATATATTGCACACGCATTGATTGGAGTCTTAGGGGAAACCAATGATTATGGTAGATCCTATTTAATTGCATCCAAACAATTGGAAAAAAACCAACAATTTAAGTGTAACCAGATTTGTTTAAGAAACATTAACCAACTTTTTTTTGCCCGACAGTGTTCCGTCAGAAAAATTCATACTCCTTTTATCGGATGCTGCACCCTATATGGTTAAGGCAGCACAAAATTTAAAAATATTTTATTCTAACCTATTTCATGTTACTTGTTTGGCTCATGGTATCAATAGAGTGGCAGAATGTATAAGAGACCAGTTTCCATTGGTAAATGATTTAATTAATCAAGTAAAAGAGGTATTTCTAAAAGCACCGTCGCGTGTTCAATTTTATAAGGAAAATTATCCAAATACTACACAACCAGTAATAACTCGCTGGGGAACTTGGTTAGCCGCTGCTATATTTTATGCCGATAACTTTGAATTAGTTAAAAAAGTTATCGAAGATCTAAACGACTCGTCTTCTGCCGCTCTAATAAATGCAAAAACTCTTTTTCTAACCCAACAGTGAAAGAAAATTTAATATTTATAAAAACAAATTATTCCTTTGTACCTATAGCACTCACGAAATTCGAGGCTACCTCTGTTTCTTTGACAGATTCAGTGGCTTTAATAAATCAATTTGAGGTACATTGCAAAAAAGTTTCAGGTACAGTTGGGGCTGCGGTTATAAAAAAAAATATGTCAGTTATTGAAAAAACACAGGCTTCAAAATCCTAAAAAATATTTCAGAAGTTTTTATAGGCAATTTCACTAATTTCGAAAGAGAACTGGATTTGTATAAATTAGAAACACAGTTAATTCCAAAACTAAAATACTGTCCGATAACTTCTGTAGATGTTGAGCGAAGTTTTTCCATTTTTAAACATATGTTTACAGATAAAAGACACAATTTCCTTTTGGAAAATTTTGAAAAATATTTAGTTATAAATTGTTTTTATAACTGCAAAGAATAGTTTGTTAATTTACGAATTGTATGTTGTGCAAGTTGCTATTATCTGAATGTATCAATGGTATTGTTGAATTATTAATTGTATTATTAATTTTTTTTATAATCGCAAATAATATTTTGTCACTGTAAGATTTTTATGTTTTAGATTTTATGTTTTGTAATTTGCTATGTAAGTGTCAATGTGTGTATCTATGAATAAAAAAATTTTATTACAATTTTTTTTTGTTTCATTTATATTTATTTAAATAAGTCTGTGGTATAGGTAAAAAATTATAGGATTTCTGAAGAATGGGTTTAATTATAAAGAAATTGTTATGGCTTTATTTAAAATAACATTAATGTTCATAATTTTCCATATAATAAAAATGCATATTTGCATTTTTTGTTCATTTCGATGTATATATTCTGAAAATTTTATGCATTTAAATGCGCATATATTGGGGTTTTTCCCTTGCATTTTTTCCGCTCTTTAGCAAAAAGATTTCCAATTGATGCCGGGTAGGGATAGAAACAATAAAAACTGCGTTTGATTCATGGATTCGTTTTTTGTCATCTTCTAACTTATTACTAGCTCAAGGACGAGGCAATATTTTTCACACGTACATAATATAATATTTCGTATGCTAACCCTTTGCATGCCTTTCAACATTAACACTCGCTCTAACGGGAAAAATTAACTTAATCCCAGATATGTCAAGCATCGTGAGGATTAAGCTCTGCCGGAAGCTTCTCCGTATGGGGGGTCCTTTGGAATTACACTTCTTATGCTCCCGATCTTGAGAGTATCCGATGAACTTCTAAACAATTCTCGCTGTCCAAAGCATGACATCGTTGGACTTAAGCGTTATTGCACAAGCCAAAATGAACGCACGTAAATAAAAAAAATCCACTACCCATTACAGAAGGGATTCTTTATCAAGCGGAATCTGCCATAAAGCTTTTCGAAGGTCTACAGAAGAAATGAAGTTAGAATGACGCATTATGCATTAAGAATTCTTTCGATATTAAGTAAGGGATAACTACCATGTTTGGTTGGCTCATTCAGAAATCTTATATCGAAACAAAATCTCATTTCTCCACTTGATCTTTTTTGCAAAAAGGATTGGAGAACCTATGGACTTTTGAATGGCTCAACCACACCTATTTTAAGCATGTCGTCAAGTTTTTGGTTTAGAATTTTTAACTTGTAAGGTGACAAGGATATTGCCTTGTCTTAAAAGGTTTGACATAACCAGTATCAATGTAGACTGAGATCTTATTAGTTCTAGTGCTAGGCTTGTAGGGATTTCTGTTCAATTTTAACTTATCGATATTTCTTTGCAGGCTTTTCGGCACAACTTTAGTTGATGAAATCGTTATTGGCCCTATTTCGACGCAATTCAACTGCCACTGCTTCGCCATTCTTAGCTCCAACTCTTGGCACTTGGAAATTTTCCCAGCGTTCTTTCGAGAACATTTTAGGTATCGATCCAAAGCATGACATCGTTGGACTTAAGCGTTATTGCACATACCAAAATGAATGGACGTAAATTGAAAAAATCCACTATCCATTACAGAAGAGATTCATTATTAAGTGGAATCTGCCAGAAAGCTTTTCGAAAGTCTACAGAAGAAATGAAGTTAGAATTACGCATTACACATTAAGAATTCATTTGATATTAGGTAAGGGATAACTATCATGTTTGGTCACTCATTCAGAAATCTTCTATCGAAACAAAATCTCATTTCTTCATTTTATTTTTTTTACAAGAAGAATTGCAGTGCTGTATAGACTTTTAAATGGCTCAACCACACCTAATTTATGCATGTCGTCAAGCTCTTGGTTTAGAATTTTTAACATATATCTTATTAGTTCGAATTCTAGACTTATAGAGATTTCTGTTAAATTAACTTATCGATATTTTATTGTAGGCATTTCGGCACAACTTTAGGTGATTAAATTGTTATTGGCACTATATCGACGAGATTCAACTGCCACTGCTTCGCCATTCTCACCTCCAACTCTTGGCACTTAGAAATCTTCCCAACGTTCTTTCGAGCATATTTTAGGCATTGGGTATTTCCGAAATAAACTATTAGAAGTCTATATTTGTAACAAAGGACCCGGTCCTAGGTGAGAAGTACACGAATGCTGGCTAGGTCCTGATGAATAATCTTGGCAACATCATCATGGCTATCCATATATTCCGATGCAGAGAAAAGCTGATATCCTGCAGTAATTTGTTGCATGAACTCCATATCTCTATTTGGGGATCTTTGATGATGCATTTCAGGTAGCTTCTTGTTGGAACCTACTGATCTTGACTTATGAATAAAAAGCTTTCTATTTCAATCTTCCGGAGGCAAGCCATACAGTTCGACGCACATCTGTTGGCATGACCTCATTTGTCGAGTGCTGAGGCTTGGGACATTAGCACTGGCATAGATGCAGGGCAAGGAAGTCGATTCCTATATAATCCTATGGAGTGACAACTCCTGAACTTACGCAAATTAGTGCTATGTTGATTCCACAGGTTGGCAATTTCCATTAGTCCTGTTCCTCCGTGCTGTCGAGGAACGGTTGTGGTTTTCTACGGTTTTTAGGGTGGTGGTTTTGTGACACTATTAGCATTGTTTTTAGTTGGTGTTGTAACGTTTGGATATCGGTTTTACTCCAGGGCAAAATTCGATTGCTCTACTATGTTAATGGTGCGATACATATCATCATCTGCATCTGAATTTCTTCGACAATCTGTAACATTTGATCTAGCTGTTTCTTTGTGGCTCTCATTAGCTTTAGTGCATCCATATGGAGTAAGTAATTTAATTTAATTGTCGTCTTCTCAATTCTTTTGATAATAAATCCATATTTGGTGTGGTCCAGCATGTTAGACAAAACCACAGCGAATTCACGGATTCACGGAATCATCCTGAAAGATTCCACTTTTGATGTTGAAAATGTCAGTCTTCAGACTTAGTTCTGGATTGTTAATTTGCAATTCTGTGTGCCTGAATTTCCAGGAGTCAGTCCTGTGGCGTTATGCTTATTTTAATTATTTTTATTTAATTTTAGATGAAATCAACAGGAACCATTTAAAGTGCCTTATGTCAAGCAATGAACACGTTCAATAGAAAGTATGGATTTTAGCAAATTTGGAAGGGTTTCGGTTCGCACTCTAAGGAAAATATTTTGCAAACCAATTCAAAATCGATGCTAAGCCTATTCATTCTCTATAGAATTTGCAAACAAACTCCTTAATGTAATTAAAACATGAATTATAGGCAGCAGTTTAGTGGCGTTACCTTTATAAGCGATGCCAGGGCGCATTTAAATACCTAATACTTGCGGCATGTATGAAAGCAAATACAATACTCATAAGTAGTATTATAACTTACTAAAGTAGAATCGGTTGAATTAAGTTTCACTATTATTCCGGCCGTTTATATTCTTGGCTGCATCCAACACATGTCTGATCTTCAAGGCGTCAGCCTTATTAAGAAGTTCTCGGATCGAATAAGGCAATAAACCACAAAGTCGCTGAAGTATAAATCCGCAGAAACGTGCAATTCTCCTCAAGTGGGAAGAGGGTTAAACATCGATGAGTCGGGAATAAAGCCTTGATTTATACGCTGTCCTTAATGCCGGTGTATGCCTTCATTTTTTCGGAGCATATTGACGGGAACTTTTTGACATCTAAAATTTAATAGAGAGCCTATAATACTAATGTTCATGGATATTATTTGGAAGAGTTATTTCGATGACAGTTATCTTCTCGGTAAATTTACCATTAGATGAAAGTATTTCTAGATTGGGAATGTCGAATTACTTTGCTATGGAAAATTTGGTCACATTCTGTCTTAATGTTCACGTTGGATTTGCGTCAAATCGACTGTTAATTTTTAGTAAACTCTCACTTTGAGATCTTGTTACATAGAATTTTATATTCCAGTTTCAATCCTAATACCGCTGTCTTCACTGAATTATATCTGTCTAAGCGTACTCATTTCGCCAACTAAATCCTCTTTGCTGATGAGATAACTATCTTGCAGCTTTATTACCGTTGTAAAGCCATATTAAACATTGAAACAGGCTAACCCTATGTATGCAAATTAACTAAAGAAAAATTCAAAAATAATAAAATTCGCCTATGTAAACCAATTTCAATTTCAATTTCAATTTATTCATGTTAAGATACAGAAAGTATTTACACAAGTCAATAAGGCTAAAAAATAGTCAAAATCTACAATCCATAAAACACTAATAGTAATCTTTAAACATACACATTAAAAATAAAACATTCTCCATAAGTGAGATACAAAAAAACCTATACTAAATTTACATTTTACAATAAAAAACTTTCACAATTAAAATTTACATTGACACAATAAAAACATCAAAATTATCTAAGACATCATGACAAGTGAGCTTCCAGATATTCTGCATGGGTATAGAAAGCACCAGCTAGGAGAATTTTTTTTTACATTAATTTTGAATTGCGACATGGGCAATTGTCTGATTGCTTGGGGCAATTTGTTAAAGAAGTGCACTGAGAAGCATGAGGGTCCATCTCTGCACCTTTCAAGTCGATGGAAGTTGTGAACAAGATCTACTCTATTTCTTGTATCAAAATTATGGATCTCAGCATGGGCACGAAATTTATGCAGATTATATTTGACATAGATGAGATTCTCAAGTATAAATTGGGATGGAAGTGTAAGTATATAGAGTCTTACAAATGCCTGTCTGCAATTTGCTGTATAGGGAATACCTGCGACAATGCGAATGGCTCTTCTCTGCAATCTAAAAATAACATTTGCACCTGCGCTATGACCCCAAGCAATAATCGAGTAGCTTATGTGAGAGTGGCAGAGAGCAAAATAAGCCTGTTTCAATACTGATTGTGAAACACATGATGCCAGTCCACGGAGCAGGAAGATATTTGAGCACAACTTCCCTTTCAAAAAGTTAGTATGCTCATCCCACAAAAGTTTTTGATCAAGCAGAACACCGAGAAATCTAACACTTGTAGGGTTATCTCTTTCATCAGGAATCCCTCTAGTACAAAAAAATCAATGATTGAGTTTTTGTTGAATTGAGGAATAATCTATTTGAGAGAAACCAATGCTCCGCTCTCAACTGTGAATCCCACGAAGCTCCCATGGCTGTTGCAAGATCTTTGTTGCAGTTAGACATTGTTGTGTCATCAGCAAAGAGAGTGAAGTGCGCTGATGGACATGTCAGTGGCAAGTCATTAATGTATATTAAAACTAATAGAGGGCACATGACAGAACCCTGAGGAACACCAATACGCAAACACCCTCTCTCTGATTCCACCTGTCCCATTCGCACTTTCTGATAGCGGTTTGAAAGGTAGTCCTTTATCAATGCAACGCTTGAATCTGACATGTTGTACTTGCTCAGTTTAGCGATGAGGATTTCGTGGGACACACAGTCAAACGCTTTGCTCAAATCACAGAAGTTTGATGACACATAGCTACCCCGCTCAAAAGCACTCCGGATATATGCCACGAGATCAAGAATACCCTCAGTAGTACTCAAACCCCTCCGAAAACCAAACTGTGAACTTGAAAACAGCTTGTTTGATTCAAAGAAATTGGAAATTCTTTGGGCCAGGCACCTTTCGAAAACCATTGAGAAAATAGGCAACAGGGAAATAGGTCTGTATTTTGATACCTCATCTTCATCACCCTTTTTAAATATTGGGATGACAGTGGCTGTTTTTAGTACATTTGGAAAAACTTTCTCAGCTATACAGGCATTAATCAGTTTTGTAAGAGGCGATATTATAAGATTTTTTATACCTTTAATTACACTTTCAAGTGGGTCGATTGGGGGTACAGGAGTGTTATTAAGCATATTGGAAGTCATGTTCAGAAAGTAAGAGTTGAATTGCTCAGGGGTAATATTTGGTTGAGTTCTTATTTTGGTTGTACCTTTATATTCATTAATAATATTCCACATAGTTTTAATTGGATTAGGAGAGTTTAATATGATATGGTCGTTTGAGGCTTGCTTTGCTGCTTTTATTGCTGCTCGATACTCTTTTTTAAGTTGGTTAATGTGATTTCTGAGATAATTAAATTCATGTTGCCTACCTAGTTCAAAAAAAAAAGTGTAGATTGTGACGCATTTCTCTCAAATTGTCATTGAACCAAGTCACTGCACCAGCTTGACCCCTCCTCCTAGTGTAGGATTTTTCAGGGAATGAGGTTTTGAAATGATCTGAAATGAGATTAACAAAGTGGGAAAACCTTTCATTGGCACTGCAATTAGGGCTGCATACAGTATCCCATGAAGTTGCCCCCACCAAAGAGACAAACAAGTTGCGACCTCTCTCAGTGATTGGTCTGAATACACACCTCTGTACCGTCACTGAAGCCTGCTCCACCTCTGCAGTATATTCTAGAAATATACCCCTGTGATCAGATATGCCGGGGTCATCAATTCGCACCCCGAGAGCATCCTCAAAGTTACAGAAAACATTATCAAGACAGTTGTTTTGCCTTGTAGCTTCAAAGACTTTTTCTTGAAAGCCAAAGCTGGTCATTAGATCACACAATTCTGTACAATTAGGACTATCCGTGTTAAAATGCACATTAAAATCCCCAGCAACCAAGATTTGTGTGCAAAGCTCCTCCCAAAACTTCCACAAAAGTTTTGAAACATCCGGAAGGTGGCCTGTATAAAGCTATTAAATACAGTTTGAACTTAGTGACACATATACAGGTTAACTCAATAACATTTTGTATGGACAGATTTGAAACTTTCCCAAACTCTTTAAAAATTATATTTTTGTTTGTTAAGATGGCTGAGCCTCCCCCCCCCTACAGTTTGTTCGACAAAAGGCTGATGCTGGAAAGAGATTTGAACTCATCAGTAGACAGCCAATGTTCAGCCAGACAAAGAACATCCGGTTCGCTCCCTGCCATGAATGCCTCCAATTCATTAATTTTATTTTTTATAGATAAAACTTGAAGAATTATTACCTAACCTTTCTTGATCTGAGTCTGTTTCTCTCGGGATGGCTGATATTTGGTATGTCCTGCATTGAGGTTTTGTAGGTTCAAAAAATGGTTAACCATGGTTCCCGTGGGCCAAAAGTCACCATCCATTACCAAAGCTTCCCTATTGCCAGGAACACCCAGTTTTAAGAAGCTCTTTATGTTGTTCTTTTGGTTTTCATTTTATAACATTTTACTCCTTCATCAACATTTTTATTGCGTAAGAATAATAGAATGTCTTCTTCCTTGGTTTCTGGCTGTAGGTTTGATACAAAAATCCATTTTGTTACCTGGATAGATGCTGCTTTTAGTACAGACTCTCCAGCATTTGAGCCACGAATAGGATTGGGCCTTGTACTTATTTTGTTTCGGTCCTTCTTGGACGTCACTACCTGCCACTCATTCAGGGTCGATTTGGCATCGTCTCTCGGTTCCTCTCCTTTGCTTTTGTTGGCTTGATCTTCCCTAAAAACACTTACGCAAGTTACAGAATCCTCAAATCTGGCTTCCGTTTCAGGTTTGGAGATGGGGGCGGATTTCTTGGAAGTCGAAGAGCTGCGTGGATATCGATAATCGGCACAGCACTAGTATCGATATCGGAACCTTCGCCACTCCCTTTTATTTTTGTGGAATTGTTTATATTTTTGTTACTGTTATTCCTAACCTCAATTCTGGTTGTTTTGATTTTGGCTTCTTGATTTTCAGTAGCATTAACTTCAAAATTGGTGATTTTATCCTCCAAAAAGTATACTTTTTCGTGTAAAAGATCAATTACTTCATGCATTTGTATAACTAAGTTGTTTAGTACTCCATTATGTTTCGTGAGGTTGTTTATTACGTCGTCACTTGACAGATCGTGCGTAGCTGACAATGAGTTGCAATCCATGCAGTTTACCTCATTTATTCCCACAATTTCAAATCCTGGCACCTTTATTATGCACTGGCTGTGGAGACACTTGTTGCACTTTGTACATTTTAATAAGCCTTTTACTTTTTTTGAACAAATGTCGCACTTTTTCGACTTTTTCGAAAAGTCCGAATCTTGCATCGTATCATCGTCCGCCATGTTACCTTTGAGAAGCAGGTAAAAAGAGATCGAGCCGGCCACTGGGAATATGCGGCACACTTATTTACGTCTCTTAAAAGCTGCAGCAAGAAGCAGAGCGGAGTCTTTAAAACCCACTCGTTTTGGCTAGAGACTGGTTCAATTCCACTCGCTAAAGCTTGAGACTGGTTTACCCTTCAAATTTCAACATATTCCCAAATTAACTGCTTTTGGCTAGAGACTAGTAGTGTGTTAACGAGAGTGAGTCCTCACAGAGGAGGTAATTTACATCCTCCGTGAGGGATCTCTCTCATCATGAAATAAGTTTGTGCCTTCCTACACATTTCCCATCCTTATCTACCTTAAAGGTACAGATATAAAACATGATTGTTAATTCACTCTATATGTAACCTTGTTGAATTATGCCTCGGTTATCGCGGTCAACACTCCGCCTCGTGAAGACGCTCTCTTTTTCTTAAGACTATAATGCAACCTTGGTCTCATCGCGAAAAGCGAACGTACCACAGACAAAACATACTGTTTCGTGTAGTGGATTGTAATGAGGCACTGTTGAAATATCTACTTGATTTAATATTATTAAACGTGCTAAAAAATTATAATGGATATTATGCTATTTCAATTTTCGAATTATGTCACTGTCACTTCTCGATGGGGTGGATACTGGTCCTAGCCACTTCGGTATTACAGGTAGCCCAAACATGCCCCCGGCCTTGGAAGTTAATCAACTGACAACAGGTAGTGGACATAACCTGGTTATTGCCCTGGTAATGGTTCCGTCAGTGGTTCTGATGGTGGCCACTCTGCAAACGCCATCCTTTCCTGGTATCAAACTTGCAACACGTCCTAAACGCCACAATGAAGGAGGCAAGTTGTCGTCCTTTACAACTAGCTGATTTAGTTCCACAGTTGCTTCATGCTTCCTCCATTTGCTTCTTTGTTGAAGTTCGGCAATGTATTCGGTACTCCAACGTTTCCAGAATTGTTCATAGAATTTCTGGAGAAGCTGGTACTTAGTCAAACGATTCTCACTCACGTCAGGTGTTGGAGGGTCGGCTAACGTTGTCGGATTTCTTCCAATGAGGAAGTGTGCGGGAGTGAGTGCAGTTAAATCACTGGGATCGGAACTCATGGGAAACATTGGACGCGAGTTGAGTATTGCTTCGATACGAACCAGTAATGTTTGAAAATCGAAAAAATAAATCGAATGGCTTCCCAAAACTCGTTTAATATGATATTTTACACTCTTAACTCCCGCTTCCCAAATTCCTCCGAAATGAGGAGAATTTGGAGGGATGAAATGCCATTTAACGCTCATATTCGCTGCAAAATCAGAGATATGTTGACAATTATTTTTAAGAAAATCGGACATCTCCTCAGCTCTTTATTAGCTCTGACAAAATTCGTGCCGTTATCAGAGAAAACTTCGCATGGCTTACCGCGTCTGCTTACAAATCGGTTAAAGGCTTGAAGGAAATCTGCCGTTGTTAATGCTAAAACGAGTTCCAAATGAATCGCGCGAGTACTAAAACAAATAAAAAGAGCTACCCAACATTTGAGGGGCCTACAGCCTCTACCTGATCTGTCTTTCATGATAAACGGTCCCGCATAATCAACGCCAACGACTGAAAAAGGCATTGTTGGTTGTACACGCATCGCAGGTAAGTCTCCCATAATGGGATAAATCCTTTGACCACTATACCTGGCACATCTTACGCAATTTTTTACGATTTTACGGGCAAGACTTCGACCTGAAATTGGCCAAAACTTTTCGCGGATATTAGAAAGAAGAGACTGGGGCCCAGCATGTAATAATTCACGGTGCTCAAATTCAAAAATAAGTTGTGTTAATCGATGATTAGTGGGTAGCAAAATGGGGTGCTTTTTTGAAAAAGGAAAATCTTAATTACATAATCGTCCGCCTACGCGTAAAACGTCATCGTTTTTATCATAAAAGGGATGCAAACTTAATATCTTACTATTGTTAGATAGAGAACTTCCCTTTCTAAGAGTAATGAGTTCATCAGGAAATGATTGAAGCTGTGCAATTCGAATTAATCGTAAAAATGCATTATCTAACTCTTTAACGGACAAATTTGAAAATTCACGTGTCGCAATTGTTAGTTTACAATTATTTATAAATCTTAACATGTAGGCGCATACTCGTTTTATTCTAATTAAATTTGAAAATCGTTCGAAACTAAAACTAAGTTTATCGTTTGATATGAGAAGACACAACTTTCTTTTTTCTGGAAGATCTAAGTCTTTTGGTACAAAGATATTTGGCCACGTATTTGAATCACGTATTAACCAAGATGGTCCGTTAAACCACATTCTTGAATGAATTAATTTCTTTGGGAAAAGTCCGCGTGAAACGATATCTGCCGGGTTTTCATCAGTAGGAACATGTTTCCAAATAAACGTATCAGTAAGTTTTTGAATGATTGTTACGCGATTCGCCACAAAAGGTTTAAGCAAATTGGGGCTGGTATTTAACCATCCAAGAACGATTGTCGAATCTGACCATAAATAAATATTATCGAATTTTAAGGGAATGGAATCTAGAACTTTAGAAACTAGTTGAGCCAATACTAGAGCAGCACAGAGCTCAAGACGAGGAATACTGATAGATTTTATTGGGGCAACCCTTGACTTGGCAGATAATAAATATGATTTCTGTTCACCTTTTGCATTACTGGAAACAATATAAACGCATGCTCCGTAGCTGGTTTCTGAGGCATCCGCGAAACCATGTAAAAATGCTCGATTGTAGTTATCACAAAATGTTTTTCTCGGAATTTCTAAGTTATTTAATACGACTAGTTCTGATGAAAATTCTTCCCACGCTCGAAAAATGGGTGGAGGCAATGGTTGGTCCCAAGTGAGGTTCTCAGACCATAATCTTTGAAGAAGTACTTTCGCAATAATGATTGAGGGACTTAGCAAACCCAAAGGATCAAAGATAGTTGCGATTCGTGAAAGAATTGTTCGTTTTGTAATAATACTGGGAGAATGAAAGTTACAAATTTTATACTTTAATATGTCCCGTTCACAATGCCATGATAGCCCTAATATTTTAGATTCGTTTTCTTTGCTCATTGAAAAGTTTACTTCATTAGCCGTTGCTTCATTGTTTAAGCCCGAAATTACTGACTTGTCGTTAGATTTCCATTTACGAAGCTCAAATCCGCGTCTTAGTAAAATGGAAAATATATTTTCGCATACGTACCTTGCTTCTTCTTGAGTGTCAACAGAAGTTAATAAGTCATCAACGTACATGTCGTTTCTTATTATATTAGCTATCTTAGGGTAATCCTTTTCACATTCTAAAGCTATCTGATGTAAACATCGAATAGCCAAAAAGGAAGCGGCCGTTGTCCCGTATGTGACAGTATTTAGTTGAAACGTCCTTATAGATTCATTCGGACTATGACGCCATAAAATTTGTTGTAAACAACGTTGTTCGGGATTTAATAACACTTGTCTGTACATCATTTTGATGTCGCTAGATAGAACAATCGCTCGCGTACGAAAACGTAAAATAATCTAT
The DNA here is from genome assembly GCA_016904865.1 of Pissodes strobi. Taxonomy (NCBI): domain Eukaryota; kingdom Metazoa; phylum Arthropoda; class Insecta; order Coleoptera; family Curculionidae; genus Pissodes; species Pissodes strobi. Next base: position 13,397 of record MU191320.1, on the reverse strand, counting down.
AGCAAATCATTCTGAATAGTAGGGCCAGTCATTTGCAAATCGTTTAAAGATACACCAGTACTAGTTGGCGAGGACGCATTAAAAACGACGCGCAATTTAGTAGTCGAACTCGATTCTTTTAAAACACCGTGGTGGGGCATATAATATTCAATTTGATTGCTACATATTTTCTTCACCTCAGTCATATGACCCAAATTTTCGTATTCCCTTAAGAAACTAGAATATAAATCATTTAAAATTGGATTTAACAGAAGCTTTCGTTCTAACGATAAAAAACGTTTCATGGCTATTTCGCGTGAGTCGCCTAATAATTCTGGGGATTTCTTTAGAGGTAACGTAACTACATACCTGCCATATTCAGATAATGCGATAGTATTATTAAAATGATCTTCACAAGCTTGTTCTTCTATTGACCAGGAATTATCAACGTCAATCTCCTCGATTTCCCAGAATTTTTTAAGCTGATTTTGTAAAGGGTTGTTTATGGAATGATTTAAGCTTAGGTTACATTGTGACCTTTCACGTGGAGAACTGATGATACCAGCAATAATCCAACCGAGTCTCGTATTTTGTAGTAAAGGTAAATTTTCCCCTAATTTTATTTGACCTACACAGAGAAGATTCCAAAATGCATCGACTCCTATTAGAAGATCTACGGTTTGGGGTTCAAAAAAATCTGGATCCACCAATTTAATGTCAACAGGAATATTTATTTGTTCAATATCGATTTTCGTATGCGGAGTGTCTGACGTGATTCTGTCTAAGATGAAACAGGATAAATTAAAATTGTACCCAGTAATTGGCGATTCTACTTGAATATCGCATTTATATTTCGCATAAGTTAACGTATCACTAATTCCCGAGACAGCTAAATTAGTACTGATTTTCTCAAGATTTAATTTTCTAGAAAGTTCTGTAGTAATATAGCTAGATTGTGAGCCGCAGTCAAGTAAAGCTCTAATTGTCGATACTCGCGTGTTTTCCGATTTATTACGAACATGAACCTTAGCAGTCGATAAAATTGTGTTCTGATTTACGCTTAAAAGAGTATTTGACATATTTGACAAATCCGAACAATAAAATAAACTGTGTTCGCCCTTACAATTAAAACAAGTATATTTGAATTTGTGATGCACATTATCGTTTTTATTTCCTGTTTGAACCAAGAGACCCTTTGAACAGTAACTGTGTTTCGCGTTTTTTCGATTTACATTGAAATCTCGGTTTGAATCATGACGATCATATGATTTATGGCCTTTTGAATCATCAAAATTCATTTCTACCGTATCTAATAAATTTGCACGAATTTTAAGAAAATCTTTGAAGTTTGTCAAGGTAACCGCACCTGCTTTTGTTAAAAATGATTTTTGCTTTTCCCATTCTTGAGTCGTAGCTTTGTCGAGCTTGTTTGCAATAATAAAGATAATCAAAGTATCCCACGAATCAGTGGGTTCGTTTAGTTGCTTAAGTAAAGCTAGATGTTTAAATAGATTTTCATATAAATTTCGAATTTTTCCTGCTGAAGGTATACTAATATTTTCCATTTCAAAAATTGCCTTCAAGTGATTTTGCACCAAAAGAGGTTTATTATTAAATCGATCGCATAAAGTATCCCAAGCAATAGTATAGTTGCCAGCGGCAAATTCCAGAGATTGAATCACCTGCGATGCTGTGCCGACCAAAGAAGCCCGCAAATAATGGAACTTTTGTATGTTATTTATTTTGGAATTTGCATGAATTAAAGATTCGAAAGTATCTCTGAATTCCATCCAGAGACTGTAGCTACCGTCAAATTTGGGCAGCGCTATTTCCGGTAACTTTATGCCTTCCAGTGATGACGAGCACGCTCCAGAGGCATGGTTAGTAGAGACATTCGATGTCGCATCGTCGCTTTCAACGTTAAAATTCTCTAATTGGGTCTTTGAACCAGCTAAAATGCTATAAAATTTGTTTTCAAACTCTTCCCGTTCCGCGTAATATTCCTCTGGGTCGTCCGCCAGACACTCAATCTCATTTTGAATGAGATCGAAGTCGCATATAATTTTATCCGCGTTATTTATGCGCTGTTCCAATTGAACTACTTCTGCCCGTGTCTTTTTGTCGATTTCCAGGCCCTCAAACGATGAGACGAATTTCTCGAATTGCGTAAGCTTTGATTTTAAAGAGCCGCGCTTTTTTATCAGAACTTTAATAGCATCAGCTGAAGATGACTCTGATTCTTCTCTCGTGTTCGGCATAATGCTTAACCTAGCTTAATGAATAGACAAATTAAACGAGCCTTGTCACGAGAAAATAAATACAAACTTGTCAAACCAAATTAATTTAAACAAATCCTGATCCTAATGAAACTATTAAAATTGTATGGATAATACCTAAATCACCGTGTATCAAACATTACGGCTCGCGAAATCAAACCAATACTCAAACAAAATATAAAACCTACATAAAACGGGTTATAACGAATGCAAGGTTTACCTCACGCACGCTTCTTTCGCCGTATCCAAAATAGGGCCCAATCAACCAATCGTCTTCTCGCTTCGTCAATGAGACTATACTTGTTTCCAATTATCGCTTCTTACTCCAAAAAATGAATCCGGCTCGAAGGACCAATGTTTCGTGTAGTGGATTGTAATGAGGCACTGTTGAAATATCTACTTGATTTAATATTATTAAACGTGCTAAAAAATTATAATGGATATTATGCTATTTCAATTTTCGAATTATGTCACTGTCACTTCTCGATGGGGTGGATACTGGTCCTAGCCACTTCGGTATTACAGGTAGCCCAAACACATACCTTGAAAACTGAACGCTCATTACATATAGGGCGAATTAACACTCATATTTTATATCTGTACCTTTATGGTAGATAAGGATAGGAAATGTATAGGAAGACAGAAACTTATTTCATGATGAGTGATGAGAATTCAACGAGAGAGAGCCCTTACGGAGGATTTAAATTACCTCCTCCGTGAGGACTCACTCTCGTTAACACACTACTGAGGCTGGTCCAATTCCACTCGCCAAAGCTTGAGATTGGCTTCCCATTGAAATTTCCACATATTTTAACATACACTTCCTTCAGCTACACTTTGTATAGTTTCTCAATTATCCGAGAAATTGAGCATCTCAGTAATCTTCCTGAGCCAAATGAAATTAAAAACAAATCCTAAAACCCCAGGCGCAAGCTACAGGCGCAGGGAAAACGAGACGGTTTCCTTACAGATAAGTACTCTTTGGTTTCACTTAATTTCTTTACGATTTATCCGCTAGACATTATTTTAAGAGAAAGTCGAACTTACAAACCTAATTTAGTGTGAGTAGGACTGGGAGGTAATTGTGACCAAATATGTGCAAGTAAACCTTAACCCTTTTATCTCCTAATAGCAATCGAATAGTTGGGCTAATAATGGTGGTATGATTTTTGAAGAATACAAAACACAACAAAGGGTACAATGGTCCTACGGGACACGAAAAGATCCTACGGGTCTCGAAAAGATTCCTTCGGGACAACCCCCCAAAAGAACCTTGTGACGTAATCTCCGTGGGGGTATCTTAAAATTTAGATATATTACATACGTCTTGGTCAGATCTTACCCGCTACGCTCTCAACTTGTTACAAAGGGCATTTAGTATAATGTGCATGTATACTATGTGGTAGGCATATGTTTTCTGTATGAGTAATGTGCATGTATCGAGCGTAGAGCACAGTGTAAGGGCACATACTTTAATTAAATTTTTTTATTTATTAAACGGTCACGGTTTACTCCTTGATGCGAGGGCCTGATTGAAATGTCGTAACTTAATTGTGATACCAAACTAACCCAAACATCTACTTTAGAACCTTCTACCAAACAACGTCAACTTGACAGGGTCTTAACGGACGGCGGCGATAAATCAATCACCATTGCTACAATCACGTCCAAAGAGCCTTGGCCTTTAAATACAACGAGTGTTCCTTTGGGTAGGGGCGTTTCAACAGGATTCAGGACTGGTTTCAGCAAATCGGTTTTTCCTTTTTCCCGGAAACCATAAATCAAGTCTGTCTAGTGGCGATCATGTTAAGTTTTTGGAATAACCCATTACCCAAAATCGGAGATTGCCACTTAGCTTGCCACATATCTTCCAAGTTGCTTTAATTTTCCTAGTATTACATGGTGCTGAATAAAAATGCTTTTTAAAAAAAAATATTTCATATATTCTCAAACTTCTACAGTTATTTGGAGTTCATAAAGACCTACACTATTTGAGCAATCTAAACTTTTTCTATCACGAGTAGCGTAAACTTATTTTTTAAGAAAAAAATTACAAATAAAGAAACCTACCCTTTCCAATTTTTGGGGATGAAACTCACCCCTTCAGAGACTTATTTTGAAGTCTGTAGCTCTTGAAGGTTATAATCAGGGTAAAAAATATCGTCAAGATGAGTTGTCACTTGATACACTTTCTCATTAAATATTTGGGGGGTAACTGTCATCTCTTCTTAAGGACTGAAGTTGATAGGTTGAAAATACAATAAAAATTGTTCCCCTAAAATCAATAATCAACGGGACCGGGCGTTTTTCCAGATTTTTAGTTTTAAATACTAAAAATCAAGGTGTAAAGTTTTTGTTGAGTTACCCTGTATATTAAATTAAGTTAAAATCGATTTGCCTTTTTTTTTAGAAAGTGGTTTTGTTCGGCCCTGATATGTGATAGATTATGGAATACTAACTAGCACAGCATGCAACATTGTCGCTAATGTCACTTTATCTTAAATAGTTTGCATGAGCGCTTTAGGCTCAATTAAAGGCGATATACAATGAACCTGACGTAGTTCCTATTATAGAGAAGTAGCTGAGATAGTAATCCCTAACCTAAATAATATTACATGGCAAAAATTACCCTAAACTTGTATCATAAGACAACATTAATTTTTTCCTTTCATATATATTATGCTTATTTTATAAGATTTCTATCTTCATAGACTTAGGAAAAATATATATGAATGAATATATAATGTAAGATGTAAAAGAGAAGATCAATTAGTGGCATATGAGCCCACAGTAATGACGTCAGCCGCGCTAGATGGTTACATCGCCCCTGATTCGATTTTGCCGCAGATATGGTGGCGTATTTTTTTTTATTATTGTGTATCCGCATAATAATTTAAGTTTAATTTGTTTTTGTTTATCAAATAATAGTAGAAAATAAAACAAATCTATTTTCAAATGTTTTATATAATCATATATTACATTTTGGCAATTTACATATAATTTCTCTATAAAGCATAAAATTGACCACTAAGACATTCGTATAGTATTATTTCCAACAGTAAAAATAGAAACATAAATATTTACAAATTATTTTTAAAATATGACGCAATTTAATATTAAATATTCGTTTTTCTATTTCAAAATGTTAAATAGATACATTTTTACTGCGAGAAGCTTACCGTTAATAGGCAGGAATTGAAAAATTAAATATAGTAAAAATAATTACTTCAGCCCCATCCAAACGATCCAGATAGTTTGGTAAAACAGAGAAATATATTATTTAATACCTTTAATTGAAAATGGAATTTCCCGATTGTCGGTAATTTGGCTTATTATTTTGGATATTTATTGAAATTATATTCTGACCAAAATATGCATGGAAAATGGACTTTTCTAAATAATTTTAATATAGAGGGGCTATTATTATACAATATATTGAATATTTACGAGACAAAACCCGTTATAAATACTAGCACAGCAAACCAAAGCGTGTTATGGATGTACAATAATTGGATCATTTATGAATTTAGTTTGGATGAGACGTTGATTTGCCTTCCCCAACCAGCACCGTTTCCTCATTATATAGAACTCAAGATAACATCTTTTGCTGTCAATTCTGGACTTGTTATATACATTATTTACTATCGTTTATAAAATAGCTGTAAACGTTTTAAATTATTGCTGAAAACTTTTATACACAGTGTGTTATTGGCTTACGTTCTAAGTTATGGCAATATTTACAATATTTAGGACAATTCTTAGTACTTTTATTTTTAATTTCAATGTTAATATGTGTAGCGGTCAAATTATTATCTATAGAAATTAGCATTTGTTATAATCGAATACGAATATTTTTAATTCTTCTTTTGAAATGTATTAATTCTAATGGATTTTAAGAAATTAATTAAATTTAAAATATCCCTTTTTAGAAATAGTTCTGACACTATATGCCAAGATCTCCTACAGATTCTGTGTACTTTTTCATTTAAAATCCGTTGGATATTCAAAGAATATTCGTTCATTTTCACTCCTTGAAGTGGGAAACATAAAAAAAAATCTTCACTCGCTGCTTTACCCTGAGCAAGAATAATTATTTAACCACTACAAAGATAAGTAATGTTAATGCTTCGTTTGCTTTAACTCAAAATTGGATTATATTAATTTATGTAATATCTATAATGTTTGCTATTAAAGTTTACTTTCTGTACATAAAGCACATAGATGTTATTGTAAGCATTGACATAGCTACATGGCTAGGATCTATACTAGAATTAAAATATATAGCTGTATATCTCATACCAAGTTAATATTATTGGTGGTAGATATTTTTATATGTATCATATTAAATATAGATACACTTTGCTGTTATAGGTTATCAGATGGAAGTCATTTATTTGAGAAGGAAGGAACAGGTTCGAATCCTACATATGGCATATAATATGTCTTATTTTTTTTCACTCAAAGATAACACTGGACTTAAATAAATAATAAAATAAGAAATATGATTTAAAATTCCAACGGGATCGATTTCGACACATGGAGTAAAAATTGCAATAGTTTTTCCATTATGCATCGTTCGAATCCTGAAAAATTTCTTTATTTCTGTATTTCCTAGAGATACTAGAAAATATTTTTTATGTCAGTAGAGTACTAATCTACCACCAACGCACTAACTACTATAGTATGAAATAGACGTATCATTTGCAGGAAAAGTACAAACATTTTGTAAGGAAGTTTTGGGAATTTTAATTACATTTGTCCTAGTAAAAGCGGAAATTTTATGTTAAAAGAAAAGCAAAATGCAATAAATGTATTATTTGTTATTGTAGTAAATTACATGTACAGTATGTGTCCCTAAGACAGTTCTCATCTTGTAACAAAACCAATTTTATTATATTTTATAAGGACATCTACTGACCCTTTTGACCTAACCCTGTATAAAGTCAAAATTTAGGTCACTATCAGTTAATATTATTCATCATATAAAGAAGTAGTTAAATGATAATTACTCTGCACTAGTGAAAATTATCATGTAATTTGTTGTAGTAACAATTACTTACCAGTGTTCTATTATCAAAGTGTCCAATTTGACAGATGAATGATATTTCAATAAATATTACCTTTTACCTAATGCTGAAGAAAAGTGGTACGAGGTAACAGTACTTTATTATAATAAAATCGATTGTAATGAATTTTAAATTTCCTGTATTTGTCTCGTCACTACTACAATCAAGTTAAAATTAGGCGCCTAGATTTTTTAAAATTCTGTGGTTTGGTATTTGGTACCGCTCGTTATTAGTACTTTAAAAAACTAATTTTAATATGGAACGCCCTCCTATTGTGTCAATTAGGCCGGATAGCCAACCAAAAGACTAATGGTATACCTGACTATGCCACTTAAAGAGAATGATTACAAGACTGCAGTTGACATAGCAGTTACACGAATTCATCGTGAGATGTATACTTTTCCGTCGCATCGCCATGATACGTGTGTCGAACTGAACAAATAAGGGGGCCTTGTCTTACACGAACGACAACCGCTTCATTATTACCGATTCCGAGTATACGCTTGCATCGGGACATGAACATGTAGCTTTACAAGGAACACGATGAGGTGAAAGGGGTGGCACGAGTGAAGCTCCACCCAAACAACCTCACCTGCACGCGGTGCACCCTGCTAGAAAACTAACGAGGCTCTGTCCACCGAGTAACTTCCGGTATAAGCAGTCCCCTCTCACTAGCCAACAGCTTCGGGTGGAAGAGCAAGTGGGAGACAGGGCACTCCTTTGCCCTTGGGGTGAGAAGTCGCCCCGAAAGGCGGATGAAGGGAACAAGTCAACGGCATAGGACTATTGGAAGGCAACGGGAATTCACCATATTAAAGGCCCACATGGACATCACAAGAAAGACAATATGGTACAGGTACAGAAAGCAACGGCCCCTAGTCCGCGGCAGGTCTTGAATGGCCAAGGGGTGGTAAGAATCCCCGCGAGGAAAAACAATGCTAGGACTCACCCGAAAGTGGAAATGAACTCAAAACTGAAAATTGTTACTTGGAATGTGAAAAGCCTATACGCCGCGCGCTGCCGCGCCGGCAGAATGGACAACTTGATTAAGGAAATGGTAAGATGTAACATAGACATTATAGGGCTCAGCGAGATCAAATGGCCTGGAAATGGTAAATGTACTACAGAAAAGGCGACACTGTATTACTCTGGAAACAACCTCCCACATCATTATAATGGAGTGGGCTTCCTGGTCAAAGGACAGACCAACAAAGCAGTAAAGAACTTTATGGCGCTCTCTGATAGAACAGCGCTACTACAAGTTCAAGCAGAACCGGTCGATCTTAACATTATCCAAATCCATTGGACAATCCCGATAATGAGGTCAAGCAACTGTATAAAGAAATAAAACTAATGGGATTAGTTAAGAAAAACGAAGGACTCATAATCATGGGGGACTTCAACGCCAAGGTTGGACAAGGCCAAAGCAGTGTGTCGAGAGTACAGTGGGTGACTTTGGTCTGGGGGATCGCAATGAAAGGGGAGATATTCTAATACAATTCTGTCAGGAAGAAAAACCAGTTATTGCGAACCCATGGTTCAAACTGCCACCAAGAAGACTATACACCTAGCAGTCTCCACAGCACACGAAAGAGCATCTCCTAAGAAATCAATAAGACTTTATATTGATCAGCCAAAGATACAGGAATGGACTGCACGAAGTAAGAACCTACCCAGGGACCGACATAGGGTCAGATCACAACCCCGTAGTGGGTAAACATAAAATAAAACTAAAAAAAAATAGGGTGAAGACCTGGCAAGAAAATCGAAATCTACAACTTAAAGAAACCTGAAGTGCGGATGAGAATCAAAGAAAAGGTGAACGTGGCAATCGCCGGAACCATGTTCCGAAATCAGGGCCCATCTAGCGTAGACGACACCTGGAACAGCAAGCAACAAAAAAAGAAATTGATGAGAGAGGATATATTGACACTTATGGCTAAGCGTAGGTCCTTCAAGAACAAGGACCAGTTGGAGTACAGGAAGATCAACAAAGTAATTCGAAAAGAGATCCGTAAAGATAAGGGACAATGGTTACAGGAAAGGTGCACAGAGCTGGAAGAACTGGAAGAGAAACATGATAATTTTAACACACATGAATTAGTGAAAGAAGTTACAGGTCGAACAAAGCCTTGCAATCTGAACAACATAGTCGAGGACAATAGAATCATCTCTGATCCCAAGGAACTCCTTCATCATTGGAAGAACTACACGCAACAACTATATGCGGAGAATACTATAAGAGATTTTACAGATGATTATGAAGGTGAACCCTCCCCAAAAATACTAGTCCTCAAGGCAATTAAACAAAGCGAGCAAGGAAAAGCAGCAGGTCCAGATGACGTATATGTAGAGATAATAAAACTGCTAAATAAAGAGAATATAGACTCACTGGTAGAAATATTCATCAACATATATGAGACGAGCGAGATACCACAGGACTGGCTCCAGTCAATTTTTGTACCGATCCCCAAAACACCAAACGCAAACCACTGTGATAAGTTCCGATAGATCAGCTTACTGAGTCAAGTCCTTAAAATGTCCCTAAAGATAATTCATACGAGAATTTACAATAGATGCGAAAGATACATTAACCCTACCCAGTTTGGGTTCCGTCAAGGTTTCGGTACACGTGAAGCACTCTTCAGCCTTACCGTATTAGTCCAGAAATGCAGAGACCAGCGCAAGGACGTTTTCATGTGCTTCATAGATTACCAGAAGGCATTCGATTGTATCAAACGTACTAACCTAATAATGAAATGCTCCAAGATAGGATGATAGATAAGAACGATTTATAAAGAACCTATAGATAAATTAAACTGCATCGTGGAATGAATGTTGGAAGTGATACTACACAAAAATTCCCGATAGAAAAGGGAGTGAGGCAGGGTTGCGTCTTGTCCCCCTAGTCTTTAATCTATACTCTGAAGCAATTTTCGAAAGTGCCTTTAAAAGATACAGATGACGGCATCAAAATCAATGGTCAGGTGGTCAACAATCTACGTTACGCTGACACAGTCATAGTAGCAGATGGCCAGGAAGCATTACAACGCCTTACAGACAGAATATCTTCCGAAGGAGAACTGCTCGGCTTAAAGATTAACACGGACAAAACGAGGGTAATGATGGTTAGCAGAACACTAAATGTGCTCCTGAACATCACAGTGAATGGTAAGAAAATCCAATAGGTCACGAAATTTAGATATCTAGGATGCTGGATAACTGAAGACCTAGACGCAGACGTGGAGATACGTAGCAGAATCGAGCAAGCCAGAGTGGCATTCATGAACATGAGAACTCTTCTTAGCAACAACAGCCTTAATTTGAAATCATGGTACCGCTTTGTGAAATGTTACATTTACTCTGTGCTACTGTATGGAGTGGAGACATGGACAATAAAGGCCAATGCCATGAACCGACTGGAAGCCTTTGAGTCGTGGGTTTTCAGAAGGATGCTAAAGAGTCCATGGACGGATCGCGTGACGAACAATGAAGTCATAGATAGAATGGAGACAGGAGGAGAATTGCTACAAATAGTGAAAAGAAGGAAAACTGCATACTGAGGGTATATATTCAGAATTTTCAAGTACCAATTCCTAAAGCTAATTATGGAAGAATACATCGAGGGAGAGAGAGGCATTGGGAGAAAGAGATTTTCGTGGCTGAACAACATAAGAGAATGGACAAATCTCGACGCCCATTCTCTTTTCAGAGCCGCCCAAGATCGAAAACAATATGCCAGAATTGTCGCCAACATTTATTGAGTGCATAAGGCACCTCAAGAAGAAGAAGGAATCATCGGAAATTCCATGAGGCTTAGACTGTTACAACGTTCTTTGCTTTCTATATCTTTTGGTAGCTGAAAGATAATATTTTACCATTCAATACCATTCATCACATAATGAACTAGTCAAAGGATTAGTCTGCACTTGTGCAAATGATCGCGTAATTGTTTTCTGATTAGTTGAAAGTAACAATTATTTACCAGTGTTCTATTGTCAAAGTGTCAAATTTGACAGATGAATGATATTTCAATAGAAATTACCTTTTACCTAATGTTGAAGAAAATTGGCATGCGGCAATAGTAGTTGATTATAATAAGCTTGAAATTAAAATCGATTGAAATGAATTTTAAATTTCCTATATTTGTCACGTTACTATTTCTAAGAAGGATGAGAAGAAGAAGAATCGCATGAATAACCTTAAATTTTTTACAGTTTATGTGAAGGGTGCATACGACCTAATTAAGAATTATTAGCAATTAGCATTTATCAACGAAAATTAATTTGCCATACATGTATGTATGTCGAACTAAAAAATAAGGGGGCGCCTTGTCTTACGCAGATGACAACCGCTATATTATTACCGATTTCGAGTATACGCTCACCTCGGGACATAAATATATAGCTTTATAAGGAATCATCGGAAATTTCATAAGGCTTAGATTGATTAACAGCGTTCCTTGCTTCCTGCATCTTTTGGTAGCTAAAAGGTGATGTTTTAAGTGCGTTTTAGGTTAAGCTATTTAATTTATTTATTTGATTTTACTAATTTTATTTATTTTTAATTGTCTTTATTTATTATACTCATTCATATATTTCTGTGTTTAGTTTGGGTTCTCAGTACTGTCTAACGAGATGCATGCTGTACACATAAGGCTTAGGTTTAGTAACTATATTAACTATATATAAACCATCATTACCAATAAAACGTAGTTATGGGTTAGCTTTAGTAAACAATTACATAAAATGTCATTAATAAAAAAAAACATTTGTGGTTAGTTTATCTTAACATATAAAACTTACATATATTCCCATACAAAATCTTACAAGTACTAAAGTATTTTATGGTTTGTTTTTATTTTGTAATAAAATAAATTATACAATGGGAAGTTTTGGCTTCTAATTGAGACAAATTAGATTAAATAAAAATATTTTTGTACGAAAACAAAATACCTATTCACCTAACAGAATTAATTTTAAAAAGTGTGGAAAAGTATCAAATTTTGTGCTTTCGCATCTTTTATTATGGGAAATAATTTGCACATATACTAGCAGGACAGCATTGAGATTTTGTTATCCAGCCAACCAGCGCTAGTAACTAGTGGGTCAGTGGCTCAGCCAGAAATCTTCTCTGGACAGTTTACATCGTGAACTAATATGATGCCAAAAAATAGTAAGTACCAGTAGGAGAGAAGTAGGATATTTACACCGGGGCTCATTCTCCCCCCACACGGTAACCTTGAAAAAAATAAAGGTGCGAAGTAAGTGAACTCCAGTATAAATATCAGACTTATGACTATTACGTACAGCCTCTGGGAGCTTTGACTTTCCAAATTCGAGCAAGAAATATTTCATGTATTATTTGAGTTCCATTTACAAGTTTTATTATTTGATATTTTCTCAAAGAATTCCCTCTCGGGACTATGGCTCCTAAAGCTTTTGCTGGAAAGTGCAAAAATACATTTTGGATTCTTTAATTTGCTCGGCTCCGTGCAGCTGAACTGGCTGAACCCCTGGCCCCTTCAGGAATCGAAACCAAACATAATAATATCATGGTGGCACCATTTAATATTTAGTCCAATTTAAACTATCTTTACTTAAGCTTGGAGATAAAGTCCCATGTCCCTGTTAGCATCAAAACGATTTTAGATAGACACACCAAATGCAGGATATTTTTTAGAGAGTATACAGGCACATAAATTTAGAACGATACTAAAACTCAGAACAGTGTAAGAGTTTGGGAAACGTACCTACGTATAATATTTCTGGGACAATGTACAAAAAATGTCATAACGAAATGTATGAGTCGTAATACTAAAACTTTTCTCCAAATTCGCTTCGTAAAGAAAATTGTCCGGAAAATCTAAATCCTCTCCAATAAAATAGGGAGATGAATTTTAACTTGGGAGTGAACGAACTGTAAAGATAGGAAAGAAGTAGCATGGAAAATTTGTATTTTATATTAAAACGAAAACGACTTCTGGCAAGAAAAGCTGAATTTTCATCGTTCCATACCTTTTTCCGGACATAATATTTTAATATCGGGATCGCTATGTTCCGTTTTCCTTTTTTTT
>MU191319.1:9527-36535 GCA_016904865.1 Pissodes strobi | reverse complement strand
GAGATAATGCTTTACTATCTAGAAGATATCTTGTAACGTAACTAGAGTTGATTATGACAATAGGCTGGCATATGTATAGTAATTATTTTACATGAACTAACATAAATGAAAGTAAGAAATATTTCATGGACTACTCAGGCCCAAGTATTTATAAGTGTATGCATTCCAGAGTTAAAAATAAAGGCAAATATCTTGGCTTGTACATAGTGCGACCAGTTATTTATCTAGGAAATTCCTCAAGAATGGCAATCATTCATGGTTTATTGAAGCCGCAATAAATCAAAGCAAAAGTCATATTTACGAAGCTGCACAAAGGAATTATTAATATTGAAATGTTAGAATTAAATATTTCTCAGCTCGTCTCCAGACGCGGATGTGGATCGTCTAACTTACAAACGAATAAAAGTGATAAGTGATACCTCCCAATTATTTAAGCAGAAAATTACAATTGCTAGACTGGCAGTAAATTAAAGAAGAAAAACGGAATCTAAAGTTTTTACATCTATCAGAACAAACGTTATCATTTCCCTACAGTATTTCAGACAGCGCCCGTTAATATTTTATGCGTTGTTGAGTTATTACCTAGAGACTTGGAAGGCGAAGATCTCTGAAAGATTGCTATCACTGGAAATACAATTTTTAGATCAAGCAAGTCATTCTTAATGCAATTTATATTGGAGAAATCTCAGAGACAGAACCCATGAGTAATAACAAAGCCGGAGAAGTAGTAGAAAAATCTTTATCGAATACCCTAGTATGATGGATTGTGTTCTTGTCGGTATTTTATTAGATATTTTGAGGAAAATAATCATGCGCTAAATATTTCATTGCGGCTGCTAAATTAGGAATCAACCCAAGCAAAAATACTAAAAATACTACCACTCTAGTTACTTTCCTTGTGAATGACGGTCACAGATTATGGACAAGACCGTAGGGCTTTATCCGAGGCATTTTCTAGATATTTGCATCAACATGGTGGCTATAAGACAGGACCATACTAATATAAGGAATCACAGCGTATATAAAATTCCTCACAAATTCCCAACGAAAATACTGAATTTTGCGCTTATACACGATACAAATTTAAAGGCAGTTTCTTTAAAAGCAGATCTACTCTATCAAGGTGGCCTGAGACACTTAGGGGAAAGTCAAAATGAGCTGCATCTGGAATTGACGAAACAAATATGTTCAGTTCACTAGCTAAAACTCGGCACAAGTTTTATCATCAAAAATTAGATAAACATGTCTGATTAACCCCCAGCATTAACGTCTTACGGCGCGGCAGGCTAGGGCCTGTCCTTAACTTAAATACCAAAGTGAAAAACGCAGTCTTACATTGTTTTAAATATTTTGAAGCATGTAGGTGTCCATATTTTTATGAATAACTAATTATATGAAAAGCTAGGCGTTGTCCCTCTTATCTTGTTTTTTCTGTTTGACGTGTATAAGCTGGCTGAGTAGGAACGTCTTCCACGACTTTGTATATATCATCAACAAGGCTCTCTCTAAAAAGTGTCACATCCATTTTTTGTATCTGCCTTCGAAATTTCAATGCACTGACAACGATAGTACTGCCAGGGAATGATAGAGATTCTTCCTCGGTACCATTTTATAAATTGCCTGACTAAATTACTATAGGAAGATACTTGATCAGATACATCAATATACGACCTGACAGAGTTATATTCGATTCGATTAGAAGGATTGAATAAAATTAATGAACGAATTTTAAAATGCGGCCACGTTTCCCTTGTACATAGGAAACCAGTCGGGGCCCATTTTGCGCTTACTCACATTCCAGTTCAGCCCGGATGCCCGGCACCTTTAGCGAAAGCACTCAACTTCCTGAATCTTTCTTTTGACCTCGTTCAGCATGCAGCTTCCTAGACGCATTTATCTGGCCCTAGAAAACGCTGAAGGGTCGATAAGGACATAAGTGGACGAGATATATTGGCCTATGTCACTCATATATGGAGTAGGGCAATTGAGAACTACGGAGTCTCGAGTGATTGCGTTGGATATATCGAAGACATTCGATAGAGTTTGGCAAACTGGCTTTCCTCAAGAACCGATCTCTTCACGTTGCAGTTTTGATGGACACATCTCAGAAACATTCATCATTAATGCGGGCGTGTCTCAGGGCGCAATACTCTCACCAACTCTGTTCCTCATCTATATTAATGACCTGCTGACTGAAACGTATAATCCTGTTTACAGTTTTGCAGATGACAGTACACTTGTTTCCCAATTTTGATCAGAAAAACCTTTACCAGCGACTGAGACTTATCACCGCAGACAAGAGGAGATTACAGCAATTAATCAAGACGTGGAGAAAGTTCAAAACTGGGGCGACAGAAGTTTGGTTCAGTTCAATGCAGCAAAGACCCAAGCAGCCACGTTTAACAAGAGGGCAATGCGGCGGGCCTTGACATTATTAAGGCAGGATCGACCATTCCTTCATCCTCGTCAATCGGACTGCTGGGTCTCTTGGTCAACAGGAATATGATCACGTTGCTAACATAACAAAATCAGCCTTCCAGAAGCTTGGTGCGCTATTTTGCAACAAAAAACTGTATACACCGCAGCAGTTGCTCTTGCTCTACAAAGCGCAAATAAGACCCTGCTTAGAATATTGCTCTCACATCTAGGGTGCAGCACCAAAGTACACCATAAAGCTGTGCATCTCGTTGGCGACCCGGAATTGATCCGGAATCTGGATAGTCTGGAACACCGCAGACATGTGGCCGAGATATCACAGTTTTGCAGATACTTTCACGACAGAAGTTCCCAAGATTTGGCGTGCCTCATCCCACCCCTGGCAGACAATCACGACAGACGGCAAGAGCTCACCAGTTCGTCGTACAACTGAAAACACCTAGAACATCGCTTTACAAGAACTTCTTTGTCTGGCGCATTGCATCACTGTGGAACTCACTTCCAGAACATCTGTTTCCCCCTAATTACAACCTACAACTATTATTCAATAACCATGATAATCAACATCTTCAGATATACACCGCTCGTCGAGCGCCATACGATCTCCCTTTAGTGTGTGTGCCACTGCCATAAAAATTTTCTTGACCTCCCTGCGCTATTATTTGCATTCCGGATTTTCTACAGTCCACATACAAGTAACGATTCAAGCAACAGTGCTTTGTGAGAAGCTCTGTTCCAAGCCTTATATCCCCCCTTTTCAATGCCATAGAACCCTTCACCTTACCATGCGCTGGATCTCCCCAGAGAAACCCAGCCTGCTTCATCCCTGAAGTAGTCGACAGACTTTGGCCAGTTTATTCATTGAGTTCCTTAGCATGGCGGAAGCCAAACACTTTAGGCTATATCTATAATAGGCTCAGGACACATTGGACGCATTGCGAACCCCTTTGTGCCAGATGATCGACCTCCCTGTTGCTCAGGACATTAGAGTGTCTCGGAACCAATACGAGACTGATCCAACAATGCCCGGTCTAGGCCTCTGAGACGTCCCTACGCTCAGACATCAGCACAGAATGGACTATATCAGACACAAGGGCCCACAGAGCAGTTTTACTGACCAAACAAATGGTAAATGCCCTTCCCTTTGAAGGCCCTTGATAAGTTCCCGTACCCGTATTTGCGGATCGCATACGTTTCGGCCTTGAATACTGTCACAAGTCCAAAGGACGAAAGCAAGTCTCATCGCTATGATTCCTTCATGCACACCCGTTCCAGCACCACTATCTCTTTTGTGTTCCATTAGCCAGATGTGTGCTGCCATCCACTTCGAATCGCATATTCCTCTCGGGTATGTAAAATCTGAAGGGGCTACATGATCTGATGGCGAGCAAAATATCGTTCCTCCTCGTTAGGTGTTCCAGGCTATCATCAACGGCGTTTTTCCATATTTTAGTATGACCCTTCGGACATATATTTTTCCAGCCTGTACACAGGCCTCAAGGCTTCATGCTTCAGGGACTGCAAACTATCTAGTAATGTCAAAAATCCTAGTGGGTGCCGTCGAAGGCTTCCAAATCTTGTCAGTCAGTCATTTCTGAACAAGTTCTAGTCGCTAGAAAGGCAATGTTTTGCTTGTCTACCTATTCGCAACGATAACTTTTGTGTTGTTTTTTCTACAATAATTCATTTCTCCATGCTAAAGTTTATTCTCAATAACACGTTTAGAGTTTATTTTTGAATTTTTCTAGGTGTCCCACTCAAATGAATTTCACTGTGGCTTAGATGATTAGCCATACTAACAGTGGTATAGTAATTGTCTGTAACTGTTATGCCTTCAAAACGGGCTGCATAAACTTCATTACCATTTGAGTAGCAACCAGTTGATCAGTGGGTCAGACTTTCTTCCCAGCGTAAAGCTTTTATGTTATAGGTATAGCTGTCTTCTGTCATATTTACATCTTTTTGAGGCATATATTTTAAAAATGAGAGCTGTTCTCAACCAGGTCCGATAGATTCGTTCATAGGCACATTTTTGCTGCCATCAATGCCGCCTCCAAATTTCTGTTAAAAATTTATATACAACTGAGATTCTAGTTTAAAAAGTTGGGTGGTTCCTTCTGGGCATAAGTCATTGTCCGAAAAATGCAAACAAGTAAGTTATGTCTCGAATCGGCATCGTGGTATGGGTATAACTTTGTATGTTTTACTTTTATGAAAAAAACTAATGCTCCAGTAATCCTTCAGGTCAGGCTTCAATTTCTTTGCGATTAGTGCCAGTCCAGTCCAATCGATTTATTGTCGATATGAATCATAATTGTTTTATTAGTAATGAAATTACTACTGGGCGCATTTATATGGGAATAAAAGACAAGAGCGACCTACTACGCAACATGCTCGAGTTATTGGCGCACGGCACACCAGGTCACCGACTTAATGTTCGGTGACGTGACTAGGTCGATCAGACAGTGACGACAGCATTATAATTAAATTGTTAGCAAATTTGTCTAATAAATAAACATTCGACATGATCTTGATTAATGCGTAAGATGCTGGCCGATAAAGGAATAATATCAACAAAATGTTTAGGTACATAATTTAAAATGTTTATAATATCGCTGTGCCTCGTTGTTTTCCTGATTTCTTTCACATAAATCACTAATGTTATAGCACAAATCAATACTGATTAAACCCTGTTTCTTTTTAATGCAAAAATTTGACCTGTGTCAAATTTTTAATTTCTTTTTGTATTCCCAAGATTCGTACCTTGGTAATTTCGTTAATTTTGTATGCTTATTTAAAGTAGATTTAACCAATCATCAGAATATCTGAAAATATGTTGGCTGGAAGCATTTAAAAATTTGACACATGCCAAATTTATGCATTTAAAAAAAAACAAGGTGTGTATATATGTAGGAGTAATCAGATCAGAACTCGTAACAGTAGCTGTGTCTGATATGTTCAATACACCTAGGCGTGTTGCAAGATCTGTGAATTTTTGGCATAGCGATATGTGTCCGACACCCAGCGAACAAACAATTCGTCAGTAAATTGTTGCCTTAAAAAGACAAGAGAAATATCATCATGGTTAACACTCAAGATTGAAAATGAATGGACTCTTTTCTTGGGGAGATGGAAATAAATTTAGTTCATTTCCCACAACATCATTCCAAACAACATACAGCTTTATTGCTCTAGCTGCATTGTTCTCTTAAGCATCTGAAATTTGTATAATGTTCGATAAGTAAATATATATATTTTTTATTAAGGGTATAATTAACGTTCGTGCCGTGCCGAAAGGGAAAGGAAACGACAAAGAAAAAGCTGAAGTTTTAATATTTTTTTCTAGCCAGCAAATATATATTCAGATGTCAGCCGCGGAGGATCACATCATAGATTCTATCTTACGGCGTTCTTTCGTGCCATATAAACACATGAAAATTAACGTTACTCCATCTTCAGGTTATGATTTTTTGTTTTTTTTGCGCCTTTCTCGTTTTCGAAAGGATCCTGATCATATAATAAGCTATGCATCGTCTTCTCTTATCTCATTTTCTCTATGTGATGTGTATAAGCTGGTTGAGTCTAAACTTTTTCCTCGACTTTGCATATACCTTCACAAGGCTCTACCTAAAAGTTGCCACGTCCATTTTTTGTATCTAACTTTGAGATATGGAGTTTCAACGCAATGACAATGGTAGAACCGTCAAGATCTCTATCCTCATCTTTCAGTACAATTTTCAAGAATGACTGACTGCATTACTATAGGAATGTACAAATTAATATATGACCTGACAGAGTTTTATTCGATAGCACATACAAGAGCCGGTTCAAGCAATAGTGCTTTATGATAAGCCCTGTCCCAAGCCTTATATCCCTCCTTTTCAAGGCCACAAAAGCCTTCACCTTACCAGGCACTGAGTCTCCCAAGAGAAACCCAGCCTGCTTCATTCGTGGAGTCGTCCGTCATAGAGACTTCTATCTTGGTATCTTACCGGATAGGACTGGCTGGTGTGCCCAGAAAGCGCACTGCGAATTTTCCATCGCGATTTTCGGATCAAACCGTGTATTATTAGGCTTGCTTTTCACGCTTTTAGTGATCAGTAAAGGCCGCATAGAGCTTTTTGTAGCAAATTTTCCAGTTTCCGGGGACGGACCCCCGGCTTTTAAAGCCTTAAAAATGGAACAGGACGACGATTGTGCGTCCCTGCAATCTGTAGATATTAAAACAAGTGCACCCAGCGATAGAGTACTCGATAAATGTAGGTATATCCACAGCAAACTAGCGAAAAATACCGAAAACTGCGCTGTGTGCTCTAAATCACACGCAGAGCTACAAAGCGTTACGGGGAAAAGCACAACCTCAATTATCCCTCAATTAAACTCGGCTATTGATCACCTAAAGGCATTCCATCAGCTTAAACCCTCATCTAGCACTATAAGAAACGTCAAATCTAAAATTGATACGGGAAGAAACGGCAACAAAAAGAGCCGCAAAGAAGAGCCCCTTGATATGGACGTGTCCAACGAGGAGAGCAGGAAGAGGCAGGCACAGAGTCTTCTTGAGAAAAGCCTAGCCACTAGCGACCAAGAGAGCAGAATACTAGATGATTCTGCTCCCCTGGTATCTGAAAACGAAAAGGAACCTTTCAAAATGCCTTACAAAACCATAGGCTTCAAGAAAAACGTCAAAGTAGTCAACCTCAACTTTGGAGAACCCTCAAAAATAACTACACAAAACAGATATGAGGCGCTGTCCGACTTAGAAGACGATAGCAGTGTCATATCTACGTCTGTTGAAAACCAGGCAAAGAAACCCCCAACCCGGACCAGCTCAAGGCTAAGAAAGAAGGCGCAAGCCACCCTCAAAGTTAAACCTGGCCCGCCACCCCCGATTGTCCTGCAGGGCAAAATAACTAGCCATAGAAAACTGCAGGATGATATGCACCGCCTGCATATAGACAAATTTTCAATTAAGTACGCGAAAAATAGTACTATTATTTATATAGAACAAGAAAAGGATTGGCAGGTGTTCAAGCGCAACTGCGACAGTGAAGAGCTCAAGTATCACTCGTATGCAGAACGAAACCAAAAAACAAGGGCTTTCGTTTTACGGGGGTTGGATGGAGACATTCCAATCGCCGAAATCAAAAGACAAATACAGGACGAACATGAATTAGCCACCAAAAACGTATTTGAAATGCGAAAAACGCAGGTGCCACTGTATTTAGTAGTGTTTGACGCCACAGTCACACTCAAAAAACTTCAACAAGAAGTAAGAACTCTTATGAATATTAAGATATCATGGGAAAATCGTCGCAGCTCCAAGCCCATCATGCAGTGTCGTCGCTGCCAGGGGCACGGTCACTCGATGACTTATTGTAAAAGGGACTTCAAGTGCTCAAAGTGTGGTCAGGGGCATGAAATAACTTCATGCACCTCTGACACTGTCAGGTGCGCAAATTGTGGCGGCCCACACCGGTCAATTAACCCTGATTGCCCGGTGTACACTTATAAATTAAATCAGTTACAAACTACAAATGCAGCTAAAACAATCCCTAAGCAGAACTTCGTTCCAGCTCCCTTGCCCGCCACGCCGGCCTGGCAGGGGCAAGGACGACAACATCAAGGCCGGGGTATAAAACGAAGCCACCCCCCCCCCCCAGAGACAACAGCAGGAGCGACGGCCACCTGCCAAACCGGTGAAGCCGACTTCCCAAACACTTTGGGAGCCGCCCCTCAGCAGGCACCTACAGATCAGAGGCCAAACAGGGTAGGTACCACCCCAGCAAATATCACTGATCATATCTCTAACCTGCACAATGTTGTCAGCGAAATAAATTCGCTAGTCAACATCTCCGAATTGTTCTTCGCATTAGACGAATATTGTTCAATGCTGAAATCCTGCAACGGCGACAAGATGCGAATAATGCAAGGAACAATTCAATTTTTCACACATGAAATTAATAAGTACAACATATAATTGATGATCTTATTTTCCAATGTTTGTCATACATGTATTGTCCTGGAATTGTAACGGTATCAGGCAAAAACTCGGCGAATTTAAGCATTTTTTGTATAGCTCCAACTTTCAGGTTGTTTTTCTACTCGAAACTTTTTTGCCAGGAGACTTTTTGCTAAAAATCCGAGGGTATACCGTCGAGCGGCTCGATAGGCGTGCCCGCGGAGGAGGTGTGGCCTGTCTGGTGCATAGGTCGCTGAGATATAAAAGGAAATCTCGCCTAATCTCGCGCATTGAATACGTGTCTATCGAACTAGACGGCGGCCTATGCATCACCGGCGGTTATGCTCCACCAGCACTGCGACTAACCCAAAACGACTTTACTGTTTTCTTAGAGCCCGGCAAGAAGTCACTTTTAATTGGCGACTTTAATGCCAAACATATCGAGTTTGGCGATGCATATACTACTCACAAGGGCACTGTTCTGAGAAACACGTTAGAAAACAACCTGGAAATCCTGTATCATCAAACAAATTATCCAACCTTCCATAGTGGAAACCGGTCTTCGTTCCTGGATGTAGCAATGACCCGGGGAATGGCAGGTGTTGCGTTGCCTAAAGTCATTAGCAACTTTAATTCGGATGACTTGCCAATTAAGATGAGCCTAAGTAACGCTAGGCGGCCGGAAGCCTATGGGACTTATATATCCTATAAAAATCTGAATTGGCGAGTGTTTCGACAAAGGCTAAACGAGGCAACTGTCATCCCGCGGCAAATTGAAACCATCCAGGAGCTTGAGACAGAAGTTGACACTCTAACCCGCAACATCCGGCACGTCAGAGACGCTTTATGTCCTGTAGTCAGGAAGAAACCATTCGTGGAAACTCTTCCTGACGAAATCATAAACCTAATCAGTTTCCGGAATCGAATTCGGCGCAGATGGCAGAGAAGACGCGCTGCAATTGACAAGACCAGGGTCAACGCTCTTACGGACCAGATCAGGGAGAATATCCGTAAATACAGGGAAGCGGCCTGGATGAAGTTTGTGAACGAGCTCGGCACGGACGACGGTTCCCTGTGGAAGCTTGCAAGACAGGTTAGAGGAGGCCCAGTTCAAATTCTCGCCATTCTACACAATGGCGAGGATATCCTTAATGACCGTGGGAAGACTGAGGCCTTCGCTGACTTTCTTGAGAGTGTACATGGGGAAATACCGGACACCGTGCCATTGCACGCTCAAATCACAGAGGAAATAAGGCCCTTTAAAAAACGATATCCAATTCCGCCCCCTGTAATGGAGAAACTCCTGGTTACCCCGTCTGAGCTTCGCAGTGCTCTCTGTCGTCTGCCAAAGAATAAGGCTCCGGGACCTGATACAATCCCTAACCTTCTCCTTAAAAACATCCCTACCAAAACCTTGATTCAACTAATGCATATTGTGAATGCTATACTTCGCCTACAACATTTCCCTAAATCCTGGAAGATCGCGTACGTGGTACTGTTCCCCAAGCCCGGGAAAGACCTTAAGCTTACCAGCTCTTATAGGCCTATTTCTCTTCTGAATACATTGAGCAAACTCACCGAGAAGCTCTTATTGCCCAGGATGAACAGGATAGCCCTGAACCGTCATGTACTCCCCCGGGAGCAGTTCGGTTTTCGCAGCGAGCATAGCACTTGCATGCTTGCTGCGAAGATCGTGCAGGATATATATGACGGATTCAACATAGGGCATTGCACATCCCTATTACTCCTGGACATTGAGAGAGCCTTCGACCGGGTATGGCATGATGGCTTGCTGCATAAGCTATTCATCAAACACAGCTTCCCATTGCACTTCGCAGCGCTATTAGAGTCGTACTTGGCCGGGCGCGCCTTCTCGGTGCGTATAGGTAAGTCCTTCTCATCCCGGAGAAATATTAAGGCGGGGGTGCCTCAGGGAACGGTACTATCGCCACAGCTATTTAGTTATTACATAGCAGATCTTCCCTCCCACCCTGAAACGTCCTTAGCGTTCTACGCGGACGACACAGCCCTCTATTCCCACTCCTACACCGCGCAGGAGGCGACAAACAAGTTAAGTGCACACATGGAGTTAATAACTCAATTTTATTCCGACTGGAAGATACGTCTCAACCCCGGTAAAACGGAGTTGGCCGTGTTCGCCAGAAAGTTTACCAATATTGAAACCGCCCCTATCCTAGTCAACAACATCCCCATCCATCCTAAAAATCCTGTAAAGTACCTGGGAATCATTCTTGATTCAAAGCTCAACTTTAGCAAGCACATAAGTCATGTGCATGTCAAAAACAGGGACGCCCTGCAAAAGTTGAAGCCTTTGATCAGGAATGGTTCCTGTCTAAGCCCCTCAAATAAACTCATCCTTTATAAATCCATTATTAGGCCCTACCTGACGTATGGTGCACCGGTCTGGTGTTCGGTGGCCGACACACACCTCAAAAGACTGCAAATATTGCAAAGCAGGCATTTAAGGGCTGTATTCTCGGCGAGTCGGTACACTAGAATACGGGACTTGCACGCCTGGGCAGGTATTGATTACATCAACGAATATGTTGATAAAATGGCGTGCAAGTTTTATACATCTGGAATACTCGGCTCGCCGAGAACTGCCCATATTGCAGATTTGAGGTTTGAGTCGGTCGGCAGACCCAAACACGGTCCCATACACCGAAAAACGTCGATATTCTTCCAGGCGCCACGGCCGCCCGAATAATGGATTTTCCTATCACCCCTCATCCCTAAAACTCACCCCTATCCACCCCTTCAGCGCCCCTGAGGTCGTCACGAAAATGCCGATACCAGGAGCACAGAAGTTGGACATCCCGAAATCATAGTCTATCGCTGCCCGAGGTAAGCCCCCTCCATCGCGCTGAAAACGCGGTGGGCGGGGCTTGTTAAGGGACCTCGACGGACTATATATACGGTCAAGAATCCGAACCATAGCAGTCTTAACACTGCTTTCGAGTCGTCTCCATGCTCCCCTGCTCCGGCAGGCGAAGTATGGTCTAGCGCGCCGAGACTATGCCTGATATCATGTTGCAATTCTCACCTCACTGAAGCTAGAATAACCTAGCTTCCTACCTTTCTACCCTATGTGTATGAATGTGTGTGTTTGTCCCGTATATGTGTGCGTATGTTATACCAAAGAATCGTGAAATGGGGTTTTTCCTACTGTTTTCCCCATGTTATTACCCCTCATCTATCCCTATCCCGGAAAATAAGTCATCAGTTCCATTGCCATCCGTGTTGTACTTGTTAATGCAAAATTTCTGAAAGGCAACAGCCTAAGTAGAACAGTTACTTGCTGGGATGGTACCTTACTACTAGCCGAAACATGGCTAGGGCTTAACATCGGCCCATTTTGAATGTACACTGCGTGCTGAGAGGTG
Source organism: Pissodes strobi (assembly GCA_016904865.1). Taxonomy (NCBI): domain Eukaryota; kingdom Metazoa; phylum Arthropoda; class Insecta; order Coleoptera; family Curculionidae; genus Pissodes; species Pissodes strobi. Next base: position 24,733 of record MU191319.1, on the reverse strand, counting down.
TCTGAGGCGCCTGTAGGGCGCTCGTAGCCTATCCGTACTATGTGTCGCGAAATATATAGCCATGTATAGTAGTCTAAGGTATATATTATCATTTGTTAACTACCTAATAATAAATGTTGCTTGCTTGCTTGCCGTCATAGATTTTTGGCTAGGTTATTCATTGCGTTTCCAAAAATGGCGGCAGCTGTACTCATCTATTATATGCTCAAGTCACATTGGACTCATTGTAGGACCATGTGGTGACAGGTGATCGACCTTCTTGTTGCTCGAGACATTAGAGTGTCCCGGGACTAAAACGAGACTGACCATATAAGGCTCGGCCAAGGTCTCCAAGACATCTCTACACTCAGACACCAGCACATAATGAACTATATCAGACCCAAGAGCGGACAGAGCAGCTTTATTTACCAAGCAAATGGTGGATTACCTTCCCTTTGAAAGCTATCGATAAGTTCTTATGCCCCCTTTTGAGGATGGCATACATTTCGAACTGGAACACTGCTGCATTAATCCATATAACGAAAGCAAGTCTCATTTTTGTGGTTTTTTATAGATAAACTCGCTACAGTACCACTATCCGTTTTGGATCCAATCAGCCGGACGTGGACTGCTATCTATCTATTCCCAACAGCATCTAAAGGTGGACAGAATATTGTTCCACCTCATTAAGTATTCATCAACCGCCCTCCTCCTGCTTTTGATGTGTACCCTCGGGCACTTATTTTCCCTTAAGTGACCGAGGCCTTTCAATCTGTATAGAGATCTCGTAACTTCATGCATCAGAAATACCTGCAGGAGCTGCAAACTAGTCAGTTTGTCAAGAATCCTGATGGCTGCCGTGGAAGGCTTATTTTTTACTCCAAATCTTATAAACAAGTTTTAGTTGTTAGAAAGGCAACGTCTCACTTGTCTATCAATTTTTCAACAATAGCTTTCGTATTGTTTTTCCACAATTATTCATTTCTCCATGCTATTTTAGTCTCAATAACACGTTAAGAACTGTATTGCCTATTTTTCTGTGTTCCAATCAAATGGTTTCATTATCGTTTAGTTGATAATCTAGACTAACACTGGTATAGTAATTGTCGGTAACGTATGTTCTTCCTGTCTTCAGAAGAAGTTGCATCAACTTCAATACTATTTGAGTAGCAGCCGGATGATCAGTAGATGAAACTTATCCCCATCGTAAAACTTTTAAGTTATTGCACTTAATGGTCTATTTTCTTGACGAGATGGAAGTAGAATTAGATTTCCCACCATCTAAACTTTCATCTCGCCCTTCACTGTACATACTGGTATCCTAAAAATATAAATAAATGTCAATGTAATATTTAGTCCTAGCCAGCAAATATATATTCAGATGTTAGCCGCGGTGGATCACACCACAGATTCTATCATGCCAGATAAACAAATGAAAATTAACATTCGGGTTATGATTTTCTGTTTTTTTTACGCCTTTATCATTTTTCGAAAAATCCTGGCTAGAATGTTCAAAATCCTCAGCATAACAGGAGGGAACTGCGTCGGAACCGTCGAGTGGCTCATCAATCGCAAAAAGATCATAAAAATTTTGAAGCTCCAATTCTTAAAGGGGTTGTTTTTTTCGACCTGCCACAATTGCGTGGTAAAATAGAAATTACCAAAACATACAACATACGTTCCTGAAATTATAAATGGAAACCGACCCTGTTATCATTTTTTTACGGAACATTACTTTACCTGATACCATCGATTTTAGAAAATATGAGTAGTAGTAGAGGTACGTCCGCTATTTGGTCACGAATGATCAGAAAATCGACAAATCGAAATTGCCTTTGAGGTGAATAAAAATTGTAAACAATGCACCAACAGAAAAAATATATAGAAAAGCAGCTCATTATTATCCCTCCTATAAAAACATATTAACTTTCGAAAAGGCAGGCCTCAAGTATTGAGTGTCGACATATTTTGAAGTAAAGGGCAACAAACCCAGCGTGTTTGAAAGTAGCATTGGAGAATTTTCGAAAATAAATCTAAAAGTTGAAATATCGTGGGTAAATCTTGAAATGCAAATTTGTCGATATCAGTTAAATATTAGGGTACCGATTTGTAACTATACGACAACATATTAATTACAGCCAAGTCTTTGTACTAAATATTAGTAAAGCGTTAACCCCATATTATGTTAAGTGAGATCGAGAATATTTACCTAATGAGATTAATGCTATATAATTTGATAAAATCGGATAAAGATTTGTTTTAATTAGCTCTCTCCGTGCTGGATTAAACGTATTTACGTTAATATATAGAATAAAACAATACTATGTTTTGAATTGAAATAACTTCGTTTATTTGAAATATATATTTTCCTATGAAGTCGTAAAATATAAAGTAAATTATTTTCAAGAGAAGAATCTCAAGTGCTCAGGTTTCCACAGCACGCGGCTTAAGTTTCATAGATATTACGAAGGCTCAGAGAGAACGCTCTTGGATTCTTTGTAACTCTACCGGTATGAATATCTCGAGTATTCTTTAAATGACGACGAAGTTCTCCGGTTTAAACCGTTGTTCGCAAATTAAATTACAATCCGGAAGTTTTTGAAAAGAACGATTAAATATAATAAAATATTTCAACAATACTCGTAAAAGTGATTGGGATAAATCTTTAAAAATAAATGATATTTCTTGAAAGAGAGAACAAGCTTTTCCGTCCTCGTAGTGTATATGGATAGGCTAGAGTTTTTTGTGGAGAGCCAGAATGGTCTGCATCGATCCTCAGTAGTAACATTGACATATTATTCTTTGACTATGACAAAAATCAAGCGAAAAACTGATAATCACACACACCTTCTCTACAGTGTAGATTATGGGATGCGGCAGTGGCTTAGCCCTTCTACTTAAATGCAAAGGTGCAGTCACGTGGCTGTAACCTGATACTTAATGTTACCCTTAGCTGTTACGGGAGTTGGCTAAACGTTAGCTTCAGCTCTTGGTGTGAAGAACCTCTTACTTAAATTCTGCAGGTATATTGTTTAGGCCCAAGAAATAGAGTGACAATTGTCATGGGCCGATTTGGCTATCGTATATCGAAGCGAAAATAGCATTAGAACTTTCTGCCACCATTTAGCGTTTCGAGCGCATTTATATTTGTTAGCGAAACACCCTCGTAGTTTCTGTATCGTTCCCACGAGACCTCTGGATGAAGCAGTTAAGTGTAAAATTTGCGTCGCTAAACAAACATCAATTTTGAAAGGATTAAATCTGGCGCGTAAGGACCCCGAGATTAAAGTCGATGGTTTCTAGCGTTTTCGGTTCCGGATAGCTATGTTACCGTGAATATAGCTAGGTTACCGTGAAACTTTGACGTCGCGGGCGAATGATGGGTGGTAACCTTAACGCATGCTCTTTTCGGATTGGGTGTGGAGTCGGGCATCGCGCGCAATTACTTAATTACCTTCGGAATAATTAGGAAATTTTATTAGATGGAGTGGTTTAACGACAATGCCTTTTGGCTACTCCGAGTAGTTTTTATGGTAGATGCCGATACATCGAAATCCCAGGTTTCTATTGTCTAAATCCCTTGGATAAATTATTAAGAGGAACATGTGACTTGTCAAGCCATGTATTCATTGGTAGAGCGAGATTTTCGAAGTGGGGATTCTCGTAGGCATGCTCCTTGAGTTTCCGATCTACTGGCGTCACTCTACGTCGACCTACCTTTGAGTCAGCAGTTTTTGGTGCCGGTTGGAATTAATTTTGATTTTACCTCTTGTGGGATTCACCAACCGGGCCATTTTTATAGTTTCAGTCCATATCTGCGCCTTATCTTTTATTAAGTGTTAGTGTCTGAAACTACCCTTTGTGCCATTTGAATGCTGCTTTAGTGAGAGGCCCTCTCGTCCAACTGTATGGCTATTCAGCAATAAGCAACCGGCTACCCCCTACATAGGGTTCTACCGACGGGTTTACCCCTACCGACGGGTTTATTGCTATCGACGGGTATTCCTATCGTCGAGTGTCGCTAACGACAGGTTTTTCTTGGGCTACGCCTAACTAGCCGAGCTACCTATAGAGTCCTGCTGTCCATCGTCTCTCAAGAAAGTCTCTTCCTCCTGTGTGCAGTTCTTTTCCTGGAAGCTGCATGAGGAGCTACTCATCAACGCAGTGAAATCTTTTTATTTATATATATATTTTGTGACAATTACGGATAATTAGCCTACGAATCCAATACTTTTTTTGCTTTGTTTTCGAACAAAAACTAACTTTTTCTCCTTAACTAAGGTAAAATTTATTTTATTCTTACTTTTTTAATTGAACCTTAAATATTGGGCCAAATTAGTCTAGCCTAAGACACCTGATTTTTCTTCGATTGTATTCTAAGATCCAGTTAAACTCGGTTAATCTAGAACCAATCCGATTTTAGTTTAAATTTTGAACTTTTAATTGACTGACACAATAACGTTGTAAGTCGAACTATTTTCTTTTATTCTCAATTTTGCACAGTTTCTGGCTTACATTAGATATCAAATAACTACTATTGTTGTTACGGCCTAGTAGACTTTGCATTATTCTTTAATTTTTATTATTTCCTTTGATTACTTTTTTTCTCAAACAAACTGTTCATTATCATAGACCTACCGGTAACTTAACCGGGAAGCACTTTTAAATTTAACATACTTAAATTCTATAATTGATTAATTGCTACATCAACGCCAGGTCGGACTAGTTATTTTCATTTTCCAACTGTTACCAACGCATCATAACTGATACCCAAATATACATAGTTAGTTAGTAATACGGCTTTGTAACAAATCATGATTTGACGTCCGTTAATTAACCATTGATTAGGTGTCTTTATTTGAGTTACTTGAATCTTCCCATAACGAGTAGTTATTTGCAGTATCGCTGGCCTTCGTTCATATTTTCTTAACGTTTTTTCATTATTGCATAACGCGTTCATCATACATTACGGTCAAATATTTCGGCGTTTGTTTAGGTAGAGCATAAAGCATAGTTATTATAACAAAAATTAATCTGCCAGAATTACTGGTCATTTTCTCATCTTTTTTTATTAGCTATGATATTTCGTTTAATAGCAATAAACTAACCTTTCATTTACCGTATTCACCTGTTTTAATTTAGTTACTTAATTTCCTGAACTTCCCTTAAGTGGTAACAATAATTGAAACGTTCGGTATTTACTGATTTTACCTTCCCTGATATCGTTTATCACTGACTTTGGTTTTTTTGATTAATATTTGAGTATTTGCTTATTACTGACTTTGATTTTAGATTAATTGTTGAGTAATTATTTTGTTATTGTTAATACTGATAAATTTCTGGCAATCAAATCTGATTTAATTTCTAACTTAATTTTGTTATCTTTCTATTTTGTCGCGAAGCTTAAGCTAAAACGAGTTCCATATTTCAACCTTGGGGTACTTCTTGCTTGTTCTGTCTACAAGCCCGTGGCGCCTTAAATAAATAAACCCACCCCTACTCTCTGACATTTGAGCCAGGGCCTCATTTGTACGCTCGGCTACAACTCGTTCTAGCCTACGTATCGACACGTAAATTCATTCAATTTTAATTTTAAATTCTTAAACTTTAAATTTTTCTTTTAATTTGAGATTATTCACTCTCGGTTCCTTCTAAGCTGGAGTGAAAGTTTTGCGCCTATTAGAAGAAAAGAAAAAGCGTAACACAATCTTCAAAGCAACGTTCATTTATCTATTAATGTCCATTTAAGAAATTCTTCGAGATCGATAATATAGCAAATAAAACTATGGAGAATATAGTTAGCTGCCAGATGTTCATTGATAATATCGCAAAGTTTCCTCTACTTCCATTCTACTGATGTTTTGAAATAACAACAGAGCTATACTCTTCTTTGAATCTTTATCGGCCGGATCTAGAAAATCTTCGCCTTATTCACTTCTGGATCTGCTACGCTGGCGCGCCAGATATGAGCTAACGAAGTACGTGATCGTCACGCCTCAGGTGTTGTCTTCTTGAAATCGTCAGCCTGCACATAGTCATTAGGCTCATGGTATAGGTCGGTGGTTTGGTGGCCATCGACACAACATGCTGGAGTAGTACGTCGGCTCAATGCCATCCAAAGGCAAGTCTTCCTAGTCTAAAAGCCGCCTTAAAGGTTCTCCTTAACCTCTCACCGTGTCACATGTACATTCAGGGCGAAGCTAGATAGTCGCGTGTATAATGCCCAAAGTAGAATGCACGGAAATAATCACAACAAGTTATATGAAGAATTACAACCTCATCATGGGAATTCTAATAGATTACAGATTACTTCCCAAACTATAGCTTGGATAAAACTTTCAAGATAAGTTTGACATGACCCAGAGTTGACTAAAGACCTTAATAGCCTTGAACGTCGAAGAAAAGTTACAGCCCTATCTCTTTACTATCGATACTACTACCGAAGGTGTTCGAACGAGCTGGTACTTATGATTTTACCCAGAAACACACTGAAGTTAACCTATGGACCAGCATATACAGGGTGCAAAGGTAACCACCAGTTCGATCAGGAAACAGAATGGCCCCGAATCGACTAGAACCTTTCTGCAGTATAGTACAACCTATGAAAACCAGCATTGTTATGGATGCAAACGAAATTTTTACGAATGGTGGAACAGCTTGGCAGGAATGAGGCAGGCTAAACCGTTTATCAAAAAGTCATCGCCAAAATTCACGGACTCTCTACTTAGTCAGAAAAAAAATACAAGAATAATAGTTGGACTTCTAACAGGACACTGTAGACTAAAGAAACATATGAGTACGATTGGATAGGCAGAAGAACCGCTGTGCAGGTTCTATAAAGAGGGCTTGTAAAGACTAAGATTCCGCACGGTGCGCTGGGAGAAGAAAAGCCAAAAGCTCCCAAAATAAGGAGGTTCTGAAAGCGAACCTATGACGTCACGTGGATATCACGGGGTTGGATAAAGAAGCCTAAAGAGCTTCTTAAGGGCCGACACAATAGATCTAAAGAGGTTGCAGTGTGGAAGCTGATAGCCCATAAGCCCCTAAACTAATCTATCCTAATTCATGGTTTTAATATGGGCCACTTTGTCGGCTGACAATCTATTTCTGGTCTTTTTTTCTTCAACTCCGATAGCCGCAAAATCTTCTACAAATCTTCCTACCTTGTGGAGTTTTGTTGTAAAAATCCACGAGATTCCAATTGCAACAATCCCAAAGCGATGTCTGCATAATTTCATCTTGGCAACCGCAGATATCTTCAACTTGGATGTCTCAAGATTTTTTGTGCCTCAGGTTTCCAGTCGCGAAACCCATCACAGCATAAGGATTTTTTTGTTTTGAGTGTGCCATAATTTCTACCAAATCCATAGGTACTATCGCTTTGCACTATTTTTGCATTTTTCTATGCCGTAAGCTAAAAGGGTGGGTCCATTCACTGGAAAGCTGTTCGTTACTTCATCAAAAACTCCTTTTGCTATTAATGGCGAATGCATTATCAGATCACGTAACTATTTTTAACGGTTTAATTGGTGACGTCAGATACTTCTAGACACAATGTGCAACTTCCAGTCTCCCTACAGTCTTAGGCTAAAAACATATGAAACCTTTCCCAACTTTTGAATCACGATGCCTAAGTTGATGTGGGTAAGCTGTGATGCATAAAATTGTTATTGCCTTTAAACTGTATATTCAAATTCTCACATGTAGAACAGGTATCATCAAGAGACACTCTGAAGCTTAAGTTGAAGTTGGTCAAGAACATTTGGTTATACATTATCACTGGCGGTTGAACATAATCTTGGCAATACTTTTAAAAAATGTCCTGTACATTTTCCAGACATTTAAGTCCCTGGATTCTGTCTTTTGGCTACTGTAGGGGATAATTTTCTAAGGAAAGATAGACATATGTTCGATAATGTTAACTCTCCATTTCTAAATGTGCTGAACGGTTCTCAAGCATCCTCGTTTTTCTCTGTGGTCCATTTGGCTAGACATGATTTTTGCATCTTAGATTTTTACATGGAGTGGGGGAAATTCCAAAGCTATCACAGAGTATTTTTAGGCATACTCGAACTCCAGAGCCCTTGATAATAACAGAAAATAATGGAAAGTGTGTTGCCTTCTGCTTTCTGCAGGATGGTTTTAGCCACCATGACGCCGAAGTGAATTTTGACTTTTGACTACTGTGGGGGATAACTTCCTTAGGAAATAAAGAATTATGTTCGATAATGTTACCTCTAGATTCCTCCATGTATCCAGCGGTTCTCTGATCTCCTTGTTTTTCTCTGTGGTGTATTTGCCCGCGGCATAATTTTTTCATCAAAGATTTTTACACGACGAGAAGTGATTCCAAAGGTATCGTAGAATATTTTTAGGCATATTCAAATTCTAGAGCCCTTGGTAATAATAGAAAATAATGAAAAGTGTGTTATCTTCTGCTTTCTCCAGGATGGTTGTAGCCACCATGACGCCGACGTGGATTTTGACTTTGACTACTGTAGGGGATAATTTCCTAAGGAAAGGAAGAAGTATGTTCGATAATGTTACCTCTAGATTCCTCCATGTATCACAAGCGGTTCTCTGGTCACCTCGTTTTTCTCTCTGGTCCATTTGTCCAGACATGATTTGTGCATCTAAGATTTGTACACGGCGAGGCGTAATTCCAAAGCTATCGCATATATTTTTAGGCATATTCAAATTCCAGTGCCATTGATAATAATCCTGGTTCACGGTTTTCGATTTCTGTATTGGAGAATTTTACAATAGCTCAAGCATGATACTTACTACCCAAAAAATACAGAAACCCCATTTTAGGCAAACTGGCCCTTTATGCCTTTTGGAAGGCCTCCCTTAATGTGGTCTTTTATTAATGATTTAACTCAAATATTGTTTCTTGTTTATAAAAAGATAACCCCACTATTTTTGTTCATGGAATGAGAGAGGCTTCACTGTAGACTATTTCAATGCAATCATGACACATTGATTAATCTTTTTGCTTCTTGAAAATATGGGCTATTTGCTCTTCTCTAATAATCCGGTTTTCTGGTCATAGGAATTGGATTGTCAAGCTGCCTTTCCAGTTTGTGTAGCTTAGAAGTAACGAGAAATATCGACACAAAGAATCGTCCGAAGATGTATGAAATTTAAAAGTTTGCACAATTTCAGGAATTGCAGCTTATATATCAACTTATTAATTCAAGTTTCGTCCGAGAAATGCCTAATGCAACTATTTTGTACCATCCTATATATTTTTTAATAAAATAGTTCAAACACAAAGGTAAATTCCCTAAGAAAAGAATCTCAAGCGTTCAGGCTTTCGCAGCGCTCGGCTTAAATTTTGTAGATATTACAAGAGCTCAGTGAGAATGCTCTTGATTCTTTGTGACTATGCCGGCATAAATTTCTCAAGTGTTCTTTAAACGACGGCCGGGTTCGCTGGTTTTAACTTGCATTTATGAATTAAGTTGAAAAATTTTGAAAGGCTATCCCCCGGAAAGGAAACAATTTTTTTGTTCGAATTAAGCATTTTATATTTATCGGTATAGCCATAAATTGGAGTTCCAGAACTGATGTCTTTGGAGACATAGATCACAGTAAATATTTGAGCACATATTAATCTACTAACTCATCACTCCTTGAAAAAATTTACATGGAAAATTAATTATAAAAGAGGACAACCTATTTTCAAATTAATTACTTTTAGAAAGTCAGTTAGTTAAAAAGAAAACTACTCAAAATAAGTTGTATATCATAAAATTTGTATCAAAATCTTATTATTTATACGAAAATTGTATAAAATGAAAGGTACACTATAACCATATTTACATTGCCTCCTATACTAGCTCGATTGGATGGTGTTTACCTGCTTGGATTAGTTTTTGTTAATTTGCGTATTTCAAGGGTTTTTTTCGATTTTAAGCATGCCTTGGGTTAGTTTGGGTCAATTTCTGTTGGTTTTGGTCGTGAAGCCAGCGAAGCGGGGGTATTTGTCGAGAGGATTGCATGCACTGTGCTTACGTGACGGACAACTCGGGTTCTATTCCCAGGAGATAACTAAGAGGGTATGAATGTTGATGTGCTTGATGAATGGTTTACGCAGATGATAGATTTCATAACCTCCGGCTCAATAATTGTTATGGACAATACAAGTTACCACTCCAAACCAGTTGGACGTGTTCTCCCGATGGGATGGCTTAAACGTGATATACAGTCCTGGTTTACTAAATGTTAAACGCGAATTAATACAATAAATCAAGCAGGAAGTTTCAATAAACAAACATAAGTACAATAAGTTCGTTGATTGTATGAGCTTAAGCCAATAAAGGTTATTTGAGCTCGAGTAATAACCGCAGTGGTGGCAAATTTACAAACTTTAAAGATCTATTTGCAACAGCAATATTTAATGTCACTTCGGCAAACTGTCAAAATTGCGTTGGACGTAATTAAAGAAAAAGATAAAATATGGACACTAGATCTATTAATGGACCAAAAGGTAGAACCGCTAATTATACCACCAAGTACAGGTGATGCTATGTCTGATTTTAGTTCGAATATGTCTGACTTGTAGGATATAAAAGGTTTTTAAGATTAAGTTTCATATTGTTTTGCAGGTAGATATATTATGTATATTTGTTGTTTAGATTTAGGCCTTAATTTTAATAAATCTTTAGAATTAAATATCTTAGAAATATTATTTTATTGCTGAAGTAGAATAATCGTGGTATTATTGCTCTCAAGCCTCTTTCTAAGCAAGTAATCATCTGGTATTGATAGGTGCCATTCTGTAGTCTTATTATAATATCTCGTATAATACTGGTTTTGCTTTTGTAAAAATACGCCACTTCTCAGTCATCCTCGAGCTTTTCAAGGCAAAGATTGCCAAAATTCTATTGCATTTTTCCATAAAAGATAGTTCAAGCTAATGCTACCCGTCAAGATAACCTTGTTGCACATTTTCTGCCTAGAATATATTGTACGATATTGAGATTCGCACTATCGCCTGTGGTTAATTTTTGTAAATTTAGGTGGTTTAATACTGGGTGTATAAGGGGTGGATAAGGAGTGACGGTAACGAACCAATACCGGCCCAAATGACAACCTCGCCTGCACGTGGTGCACCCTGCTGGATAAATAAACAGGCTCTATCGACCGAACGGCTGCTGGAATAAGTAGCCCCTTCTCAACAACCAACAGCTTAGGGTGGAAGAGTTGTTGAGAATCAGGGCAATTCTTTGTCCTAGGAATGAGAAATTGTTCCTAAAGGCGGATGAACCCTAACAGGGTAAACGGCATGGAGATGTAGAAGGCAACGGGAAATCACTGCATTAAAGATCCGTGTTAAGACGTGTTCACAGACTTTATTATGGAAAGAACACTTATAAGAATGGCCTCCAGTCCCGGGCAGGTGTTATATCACCAGGAGGTGCGAAGAATCCTCCGGCTTGACATAGTAAAGTTGAAGAACAGGATCGGAACTTGGAATGTACGCACACGGTATGCAGCGGGAAAGCTCGCAAATGCAGTAAAGGAAATGAAAAGATTAGACATTGACATCTTGGGAATCAGCGAAAAAAGATGGGCAAATAGCGGAACGTGCTCACAAGACGGAACAACATTCTATTATTCGAGAGCTGAAGAGACTAATATTCACCATAGAAATGGAGTGGGAACCTGGTCACTAAAGGTCAAATCCCTTCAAAAGATGGAGGCCTTCGAAATGTGGATCCTGAGAATTCAGGATTCAGATTCCCTGGATAGAACATGTAACCAACGAGCATGTCTTACAGAGAGCAAACACCGACCGACAACTGCTAGACATCGAAAAACATCCTACCAAGGACATATTCTCCGAGGTCCTAGGTACAATCTACTAAAAAATATACTAATGGGAAAAATCGAGGGAAAAAGAGGACCAGGACGGAAACAACACTCTTGGCTACGCTATATCCGGAACTGGTTTAACATCGCTGATGCCGCCACGATATTCAGAAGAGCCGAGGAAGGAACACTTTATATTGCCCAGTGAACACAACGCCAACGCGCTAAGAAGCGTATGGCACCAGAAGAAGGAGAAGAAGAAGAAGAAGAAGAAGAAGAAGATTTAATACTTCGCCTTCCAACGGATCAGCTATTTCCACCATTTTGTCAAGAATGATCTGGAAATTGACAAACAGGAATTGTTTTGGGGAGAATAAAACTTCAAATAGAGCACCAAAAATTGTGTCATTTAGTAAATATATTCCATATGTATAGCCTAGCAGGACTTCCGCTTCGTCTTCGGTGGACATAACACGCGTTTTGTAGCGGCTCCTTTGTCGCCATTGGGTGAGCACGTGGCTATCGTTCAGTGACCGTTGTTTCTCCTCGAGGAAGAATTGAGTGTTCAGCCAGAAGAAATTCTCATTCACGCCAATAACCAGGCTGGGGGATAAATTCGGTCTGTGCCTTCTAAGATTCGGTTTACAGCTGCCATTTTACATATGTGTGTGATATTCGGAGCCTTCAAGAGAGCGTATGCTCGACATCTTGAGGCGTCCAAAAATATAGTACCTCCGATCCAACAAGGGTGTAACCTATCTGGAAGATATATTGAGCTCTACTGATCGATAAAAAAAATAAGGTATTAGAAATTATAAGAAAAAGCAAACAGAAATATTATCAAGAAAAAATAGATGATGTGAAAAATGATTCCAAAAAAATGTGGAGTATGTTGAACAAAATAGCAGCCTAAAGATCCCCTTTGTAACATTCCGTTTTGGTCTCTAATTAGAAGTTAATTTCTAGTACGCCCCCGGTACTATTCCTGCTTCCGTTCGAAGTACGAAATCTAATTCCGATATTGAATTCGATTTTATATATCTGTCCCGCGTGACCTAAGGAATTGGTTTTATTGGAGCGTCGAGAAACGCCGCAGTGAAATTTCCTGCGTGCTGACTTGATCTTTCGAAGCGCGAGACGACGCGACGCCTTGTTCGGCTTTGTAGGTACGGTTCCTTTTCCAGAGAAGCCTTTCCGATGTTCAGTCGATTCATTTAAAATTTGTTTTAAGCCGCGGCATCTGCGGTGGATTTTGTTGGCTAACAACGTAGTGATTCCCGTATTAGCCATTGCGATTTGTTTTCGTTAAGTTTTAGTGCTGTAGATACGGGAAAAAAACTCGCCAGGCGAGGATTTTTGAAATTGGCTTTTTTTCTGGTGTAGGCAGCCATTGTGATACTTGGCGTTTTTTTATGTGCCACGTAGTATCGCCCTCAGTTTAAGAGGTAAGTTTTCTTTATTAATTGCAGATGTTTTGCGTTTCTCGGGTCTTTATTACTTGTATTTTTGTATTATTTCGTATTTCGTTTATATCGATTACATCGGCCTAATTATTCGGCGTGACGTGATCCTAATTAGATATTAATTAAGATTGATAGTTTGGGTTAGTTTACTACTCGGGTGGCCTAGTTTATTATTTAATGATTATTAAATTAACCATTTTCATTTACATCGGACTCGATTTAATTGGCTTGATTATTCGGTGTGACGTCAAATTGATTAGAGATTAATTTAATCTTTAATATTTGAATGAAATAGTCGTTATAGTTTATTTACGGAGCCTTGCAATCAGCCTAATAAATCGTTATTATTTTGTTTCCGACCAAATGTAATGTAGATTTTCGGCAATTTAGTAATTCGATTTATTTGTCATTTCTGAGGCGGTTTAGTAATGAGTGTAAAATTTAATCTATGATTTCTATTTCGCTTTATCAAAGGCAACTATTTTCTACAGCCATAAGCTGCGATTAATGCTTCGTCTAGGTTTTTGACTTTAATTATACACTAAACTCAGAAATCACGTCGTTTAATGCAGAGTACATATTTTTGCGAATTTTCGTTCATTGTCGTTTCCTTTATTGAACTTTTTTCTCGATTTATTAAAAATAAAGCTACCTTTTTGATATTAATATCGTAAGGTCGTTCGGATCTTTTATTTGCCAAATTCGTTTGGTACGATGTTTTTATTTAAGTATATTTTAATGTTTTGGGTTCACTATGGGGACCGTAGGTGAACTTTTCTTTTGAATTATTACAATTTAGGAAGGGTTATGATATATATTTGATAATAATATGAGAAGGTCAATCAGACCATTTATTTGTCAAAATCGTTTAGTATGATTTTTCAGTAAAGTTTATTTTAGAGCTTTTGTTCATTATTTAGATCATACTTAAACTCTTTTATTAATATGGTATGGATTTTATCTGTACCAGACTAGGAACCATCCATTTAATTACATTCATTTATCTTTATTTTATGCTATTGCTGTTAGTTACTGCTTTCAACGATTATGTACGTATATTTTGCGGTGCCAAACTTGGTCCGCGTTATTACACTGCTTATTTCCTCTTTCTAAAAGGCTGTAATATTATTTTTAACTGATGATGTCGGCTTCTCTTGACCTATTTAGTTTTCTGCATAACTAACATTAAGTAATTAAGGAAAAAAAATAATAATATTTTTATTACACAGGAAGCGCGTCGCATCTTCTGCGACGTATGATGGAATCAAGTTAAACATCAATCTAATAAGGGACAATAATCTAATAAGCGAAACATTTAATGAATACTTTATTGACGGTATCAACTCAATAACCGAAAATTTGAATTGTAATAATACTACACAAATGGAAGTTACATCCGCTATTCCAAAACCAAATTATTCTCTAAAAGAATTCAAAAAAATTGACTTTATTGATCTTGAACAAATAGTGAAAGAAATGCAAAATAAAAATAGCAGTGTAAATGGAATAAATACATCGATATTAAAATTATCAGCCTAGCATGTCATAAACACCAGTATCCAGACTGGTAAATTTCCGGAAAACTGGAAGGCTTCAACAATAATCCCGATTGAGAGGAAAATAAATTGGAATCTATGTGAGGACATCCGACCAATAAATATGGTACCAACTTATAAGAAACTGCTAGAGTTAGTAGTCAATCAACAATTAGTTAGATACATAGAAGAAAACAACATCTTATCGCGTTTTCAAGCTGGTTTTCGTGCAGAAAAATCCTGTGAAAGTGCCTTGCAAACTGTGCTAGCAATTGGAAAGACTGATTAAAGGACAACTTGGTTATTGGAGTTTTATTCCTACAACTGGAAAGATATGGAATTCCAGGAAAGGCTCTGCAATGGATTAATAGCTATTTATTTATTTATTTGGAAGAAGCCAAAAATCCAAATT
>JAEQML010055195.1:0-36540 GCA_016904865.1 Pissodes strobi | reverse complement strand
AAGGCTCATTTCTGATATAGGATGTGCATTGCTGAATGATGTTATGTGTTGTGCTGTTTCATGATTTAATTTTGATGCTTGACCATATGGAGATATTGTTTCTTTTTCTCTTTGTTTAATATGACTTGTTATTTTTAATTCCCATTATATTGTACTAGATTTTTATTTTTAAGGATTTTTTGTACACGCATTGTATGTAAAAAATGGTATATTCCGTTAATAAATGTATTATTATTATTATTATTATCAACTTAAGAAACTTATTTTTATATAATTTGTGGTTTGAATTTGTATTATACAATTTATTATAACTATGAACTAACACAATGTGTTAAATATTGTTACCTATTCACTAATTTGTATTTTTCACTTATATTTGTACACTATTGTCTTATAAATGGATTTCGTGTTAGACAGAAATGCTTAAATAAATAAATAAATAAATATTGTTATTTGACCATGTTCCACAGCCTTTTTGGGGCTTTTTTTGTAATAAGTGTATTATTTTGGAATAAATAAAAGATTATCTATCTATCTATCTATCTATCTATCTAATTCTACCTAGTAAATTAATTTTTTTAGAAATCTTTCTTGTGATGTACTTCGCATGATAACCGAACTCCAAACCACTATCTATCATCACACCCAAATATCTGATCTCCCCAACTCTTTCCAGCAAAAGGTGGAATAATTTATGGTGTAATTAAAAAGAGTTGCATTTTTAGATCGAGAGTAGGAAACAACATTACACTTGGAGATGTTTAAGCGAAGTCTGTTAGCCACACACCACCTAATGACTGTGCCAATACTGGCTTGAAGAGATACGTGGTCCTCAAATGCATCGATGCGGCGGAAAATTTTCACATCGTCAGCATAGGCGAGAGAGCTGCAGTCTATCAGAGAGACCAAATCGTTGATGAATATGTTGAACAGCAGTGGCCCCAGGTTGGACCCCTGGGGGACACCTGACGTCGGTACAAAAAGTTCCGATGTAAAACCTTCGATTTCGACAAATTGACGATGATTGAAGAGGTAAGATTCCAATCCTAAGATAAGTTTGTTAGAGAAACCGAACTGGTCAGTTGCCTTCCGTAGTAAAATGTGATGATCAATTTGGTCAAAAGCTTTGCAAAAGTCTGTGTAAATGACATCTACTTGACTTCTGCGGTTAAGGGCGTCGCAGACATTAGAGGAGAAAGAGCAGAGATTAGCAATCTTCCAAACCTCCGGAAACACACCAGTGCTTAAGATCAAGTTGAAAATGTGACAAAGAGGAGCACTCATGACTGAGGAACAGTCTCTCACCAAAAAGCTGAGAATTCCGTCCGGCCCATATGTTGATTTATTTTTCAGCATTTTGCAAGCCGACGCACATACGGTAATTATCGCTATTTAGCGTGCCAAAATAAGAAAATTTGATAATTGTAAAACGTATTTTGTCCACGTACAATTGTCCTATATACGGTGGCGCACTTATCTGCTTACATGCCATCAAAAACCGCGAATAAATTAAGGAGCAATATGCGCAGAAATAGGTCGCTTTAATTTTGAAGTTTTGATAACACTCGCAGTAACAATCAATCAATCAATAGGTTTGTTCTAGCAGCGATTCAAACCCAAATCAAACCAAGTCCAAGCCATTCGGAGTGTCGCTTATATTGCAATGCGCAAACTCCGGATGGCTTGGTTTTGGTTTGAAATCGCTGCTAGAACAAACCTAATATATGCTTTATTGTCACAGATACAAAAAACAATCTTATTGACAAAGTTGCAAAGTAAAAACAATAAAAAATAAGCAAGTACTTAAAATTATCCCTACCAAAATACAAATCTAAAGAAGGTCAAACGGTGCCATTATGTCAATTACCACCCAAAATAACAATGAAACAAGGAAAACAAGCTTAAAAGTATCCAATATCAATATCACACTACAGGGGATAAAAATATAAAATACAAGTCAAAAAAGAAAAATATCATTAACATTTAAAATAAGCATTTTGAGGCATACAAATCACATATTATAACAGCCATAAAAATTTAAAAACTTTCTTTGTAATATTCCCCCAACTCGTAGTAAGCCTTATCTGCAAGCAACCTTTGAACGGATTTCCTGAATATACTAATATTTCAACAGGTCTTAATGAGGGCAGGTAGGTGATTATAAATCCTTCTGCTCTCATAAATTAAAGACGCACGAGTCAGTGCCGAAGAAGGAACTGACAGATATTTATTTATTTATTTATTTATTTATTAATACACGGGACAAGCCCATTCGTACATTTGTAAAATAAAATAATACAATATACTAATAAGTAACATTCACACCAATCAAAATACATTTCTATACCTACAGTAAATTGGAACACTAAACATATTCATAATAAAAAAAACCACACACACACACATACCTCACAGATCAGTTCACTTAGGAATATCTATTCTTTATAGAAAACATGATTCATCTCAATTTCTTAACTTACTCTTTAAAGAAGTCAAAGATTCTGCGAAAAGATCACCATTAAATGAGTTTGCACTTTTCATTATCCTAGTTATTGGTGAGTTTTGTCCATATGAAGTTCTGTGAAATTTGAGTTCGAATGTTCTAGCATCCCTTAGTTGTCTAGATGGTATATGAAATTGAATTCGTTTCAACAATTCAGGACAATTTATATAGTTGGTGATTAATTTGTAGCATAAAATAATGTCAAAATTATGCCTACGTTTTGAGATAGATTGAATATTTAATGTTTGTTCTAGATCACTGTAATTTATATCTTCCACAGGAATGTTCTTTTTAAAAGCTATGTATCTCAAGAACTTCCTCTGGACACTGTTCAATTTGTCAATATAGACCTGATAATGGGGATTCCAAACAACCGAGCAATTTTCTAGGTGTGGTCTAACCAATGAGGTATATAGTAGCTTTATAGCATCTATATTCTTAAAGTCGATTGTGTTTCTCTTAATAAAACCCAAGATACGCAGGGCTTGATTTCGACAGTTTCCCACATGAACCGAAAATGTGAGCCTATGGTCCACCAAGACTCCCAAATCCCTAATTATATCCACCCTGTCCAGACCGTTATTATTGATGTGGTAGTTGGGACAATCCCCTATTAAAGATTTGCTGAACCTGATATATTTACATTTACTAATGTTTAAGAACATTTTGTTTTCATTACACCATGTATAAAATCTATCAAGGTCTTCCTGTAAAAGTTTAGAGCAGTTATCGTTTTTTATTTCTTTAAAGATTTTGAGGTCATCGGCATAAAGGATGAATTTAGAATGGGCGAAACAACTTTCTATATCGTTAATAAACATATTAAACAAAAATGCCAATCTCAGCCGACACAGTGCATACAGCAAAGCAACTAGAAGCGACCCTCTTCCCAAGTGCCAAAATATGGTTGTCAAACTTCAGATGACCATCGATGTTAACACCCAGAAAACTGGTACATGGTCTGCTCTCCAAAGGTGACCCGCCAATGGCCAGACCATCGAGAACACACTTAAATCCCACAATGTTTGTCTTGGAAACGTTTAGGGACAAGAAATTCGAATCGCACCACTTCACGATCTTAGGAAGGTCCGACGAAATCATTGCTTTTAATGCATTGATATCAGAGTCATGCCACAAAATTGTGGTGTCGTCGGCAAAGAGGGTGAGATGTCCCCGAACGTTGACCCGAGACAAATCGTTAACATAACACAGGAAGAGAAGAGGACCCAAAATCGAGCCCTGTGAACTCCCCACTCCGTCTCCGACGATCCAGACAAAACTGAACCAACGGCGACTCTGAGTACGGCCACCAAGAAATGACTCAAACCACTGCAATACGTTGCCCCTAAAACCATACACGCCAAGCTTTTGCAGCAATGTTCCGTAACTAACGCAGTCAAATGCCTTCGACAAGTCGCAGAAGACCGCCGCAATTGCCTCCCGCGCATTAAGGTTCAGGTAAACATCCTTCAAAAATCTAAAAATGGCATCACTGGTACCCTTGTTGGGTTGAAAGCCAAACTGACTGTGGTGAAGGATTTTTTTATCCTCAAGAAAGGACACCATGCAATCCTTGGCAAGTCTCTCAACAATCTTCGAGAGTGAGGACAGCAGTCCTAAAATTGCAGGGATTATCCAGCTCTGCCCCCTTGTGGAGAGGGGTCACTCTCTCTTCAAGCTGGACGGAAAATACCCAGTTTGTTCAAGAGTAATTTATGGCCTCTGAAAGAGCAGCCTCAGGAAGCCAGAGAAATATCTTTAGTGATATTGCATCCTCGCCAGAGGAAAGTTTGTTTTTCATTGCTGCAACGGTATGTGCTACCTCCAAAGGAGCAAACATTTGTTTATAAAATATGTGTGGTTGTTTATTGTTGATATCCAAGAAAATTTTTGAGATGGATTGTGAAGCTTCAGGTTAGTAGTTGTTAATTATGTAATTGCGAAGTATTTTTCTTACTCTTATCTATTTGTAACGAAGGCGTTTTGTAAAATTAATTTTATTTTTTTTTTTTGAAATGACTAGTTTGTGTGAGGGCTACAAAAAAAGTTCCACCTAGTGCCACTCTCCTCCCTTTTTTACCGTTAGATTAGACCTTTATCTCTACGAACATAAAAAGATTTGTGTCTCCAACTGTCTCCTCCGTCTGCTACAGGGGGTTTTCTTTACAGGTAGTCACAAGAAGAATATAAGTTAGGTTAATATCTTGAACACACGTCAGTACTTTGTTTCATTTTTAAAAGAAACTTACTAGATAACTATGCAAAATGATATTTGTTACATTTTGACATATTTACAAACAAAAAAGTTACAGGTCATCCAATATCAAAGATAAAAAAAAATTCACTACCTATTTCTATGTAAAATATATCCTGTTAATAAAAAAACACTTTGTATACTTATTTTTTATTCTATTGCTTATAATGATATTTTAGTCAAATTCAAGCATAAAAATTAACTTTGATATATACAACTATTTTTGGCACGCTGAACTGGCATATTTGCCGTATGTGCGACGCTACTGCCTAGGAAGTGACTGTGGGAATGGCACTGGGCTCACGGTGCTCCGTTTGAGCGCACAAATCGACGTGCTCGAGTCACCCGTAGACACTTCCAAAAAAGTCAGCAAAGGCAGATACGATATTATGAGGCCCATGGACGGGCTTATTTGCGTAGTGCATGGTGGCTGGGATGCGAAACTGAGCCTTTTTACTTTGAACGAAAGACCAGAAATTGGAGGGGTTGTATATTTCGCTCAGCAGTCCCAATGAAGTCTTTATAGTCCCTCTGAGTTAGCGATTTAATTAGCCTACATAAAGAACTATACTTTGACTGGTAGAAGGCATATGTTTCAGTAAAACAAATGTTTCACAGGAATCCCTCTATGTTGGGTAGGGTAGCAGGTCTATACCTGTAATCAATAGCACTAATATTTTGGGAGTACATATGGACTCTAATCTTAATTGGGAGTGTCACACACAAAATTTGCGAGCTAGGCTAAACAGCTATTGTGGTCTCATCTGTAGACTTCGCTCGGTACTGTCCATAGAAACCATCAAAATCTTCTATTTTAGGGAAATTCAGTCAGTTTTATTGTATGGACTTACATTTTGGGGTTCTTCACCACAGGCTATGGGAGCTTTTAGAGCACGAAAAAAAAAATTATTAGGTGCATGATGCATTTGCATCCAAGAACTTCATGTAGGCCATATTTCATGGAATTAGTAATATTAACGCTTCCCTCACTTTATTTCATGTCATTAGTGGTTTATGTTAAAAATAATTATCATTGGTTTTATACCAACGAACATTTTTATGCCCAGGAT
This sequence comes from Pissodes strobi, assembly GCA_016904865.1. Classification (NCBI taxonomy): domain Eukaryota; kingdom Metazoa; phylum Arthropoda; class Insecta; order Coleoptera; family Curculionidae; genus Pissodes; species Pissodes strobi. The sequence goes on along the minus strand of JAEQML010055195.1, from coordinate 30,713 downwards.
ATGTCAATTGAGACCATGAATCGGCTGGCCCTCAGTGTGCCAGCACATAAATCCACTTTTTATGAAAAGGGTCCACAATGTAAGGCCATTAAAGCATTTAACATGCTGCCCAAATATATTAGGGATATACAAACTGTTAGCTCATTCAGGAAGAACGTCAGGAACTGGCTGCTACGGAAATGTTATTATATATTCAGTTCTAATGAATAACAATAATTATACTTATGTTTGTGCTTTTTATGTTTAATACTGACACTAACACAGCCAACCCTTTTGCTGAGTACTTCTCGAGTGTTTATTCTCATTACACTGTGGAATTTTTTCCAGATATAACATATGAAAAATTAGCTGACATTTCGTTGGTTCAGTTCTCCCTTGGTGACGTTTTTGATGCCATAGATAAAGCACCTCCAAAAGTGGGCGCAGGACCTGATGGAGTCCCACTGTTCTTTCTTAAAAAATGTATTTGCACCTTGGTACCACCAATGCAAAACCTGTTTAACTCTTGTCTAAGAGAAGGGAAATTTCCTGCTTTTCGAAAAAGTAGCTTTTTGAAACCAATTTATAAATCGGAACCGAGGGAGGATGTGACAAACTACAGGGCGGTTTGCAATCAGTCGGAGCTACCAAAGGTTCTAGACTTTGTTGTTAGTGTAAGGCTTTCTGCGTTATTTAAAAACATTATTAATCCAGAGCAATTTGGATTCATGAAAGGTCGCTCGACTGACGTAAACTTGGCTCTGTATGTCAATTTTATTACTGAGAGCCTGAAAAAGGGTTTACAGGTTGACTCGGTCTATACAGACTTTGCTAAGGCTTTTGACCGAGTCAACCATGACTTATTGATTTATAAGTTTGGGTTGTTGGGATTCAAAGATCCATTTCTAAGTTTTATTGAAAGTATGATAACAGATAGAGACCAGGCAGTTAAAATCAATGACGTCGTATCAAATATGATTCAAGTACCCTCAGGTGTCCCACAAGGGTCCCACTGTGAACCTATTTTATTTTGTATATTTTTAATGGACCTAGTTTTAAAAATCCCAGCCTGTAAATTGCTCAAATTTGCGGATGATATAAAACATTTTATTGCATTAAAATATCTTGCGCAGGTTGAGGTGTTTCAAGGATATCTTGACATTTTTTGTTAGTTTTGCAAGATTAATAAAATTGATTTAAATGTTAACAAATGTTATTTAGTAACATTCTCATGGCTTAAAAATCCAATTCAATTCGAATATAGAATAGATAACACCTCTATAACAGTAAAAGAGGAGATACGAAACTTGTGTATCCACTTAGATAATAAGCTTACTTTTTCTAGTCACATAAATTATGTAACTTCAAAAGCAATGAGAATGCTTGGCTTGATTCAGAGGTTATCAGCTGATTTTTCGATTCAAACCTACAAAAAGCTTTTTTGTAGTTTAGTCCGGCGTATATTAGAATATGGGTCAGTAGTTTGGTCGCCATCTTATAGCTGCTATGTAAAACAAGTTGAATCAGTTCAGAATACATTTTTAAGGGTGGTAGCTTTTAGATGCGGGTACCAGAGGGAAGAATGTGAATATGGTGAGATTAGAAGACAGTTAAACATAATGACCTTAGAATCAAGGCGCACTGGTTGATTTATGTTTTTTTGCATAGGGTTTTGAACGCAGCAATAGATTGCCCTGAGCTGCTGGCTCATTTCAATCTAAGAATTCCATGTAACAGTATTAGAAGTAACAATGAAATTTTTTATGTTCCCTTTCATCGAACTAATTATGGATTAAATGAGCCAGTAACTCGGTTAGTAAGATCTGCGACTAGTGTTTTATCTGCAAACAAACAAATGAATATATTTGATTCATCTGTTGAGAATTACAAAAATCAACTCAAAAAACATTTAGGCTGTGATTGAAACATTATTAGTATCAGGATTGTGTACCTGGATAGTTTACCTATATTGATTAAGTGGTTTAATATTTTGTTATTGTTTGATGATATATTTAATTAGTAATTATGAAATGCATTGTTAATTGTAACATGGTTTATCCGTAAATAAATAAATAAATACATAAATAAATAAATACATTATGTGTATTCAATTCAATGCTTGTATAGCAATTAGATGTGATAAAGTTGTTAGTAACTGTATAATTTGGATGGGAAAAAATACATACCTTCCATATCCTAAGGAAAAATACAGCATACTAAAACTGATATATTCTTTCGTTGTCTTTAAATGCCTCCCCAACCAAAGATATAACAGGGTACTGCATCGTTTTAAGGTATGCAACTGTACCTTGAGATTCTGGATTTTGTTTGAATAAATTTAGAATTTTTTGAGAACAAATCTTTTCAGCTGCTTGGTAATTCATCTTATTATCTGGCTTGAGGTCAGAAGGTGTAAGTAAATGTCTTTCGAGAATTCAGTTATTAATATGTGAAGGTGAGCAACGAAAACACAGTGATTTCTCATGGGCAAAATGACTGACGGTTTAAGCAGCCTGGGTACACAACTTGGTGCCTATATGTACCGAGTCCTGTATATAGCACGGGTTTGTATCGCCAATTTGAAACCAAATTTCTATTGCAAAATCTGAAATTTACGTGAGGAATTAATAGAACCAACGATGTGCCTTATCGAATTTGTGGCGATTCCACGCCTTATTTTAGAAGAACTGATCTTTATCAAGTCCTTGTTGATTTGGATCTGGCAGCGCTTAAAACACCTATCTAGACTCGTGTGGATAGATAAAGAATCCCACGTAATTCCATTGGAATTCTACGTAATTCCACTGGAATGCCACGTAATTCCACGGATTTTCCCGTAATTTGATGGAATTCCACAATCTTGTACAACATAATTCCACAACGGTTTACCCCTCGGAAAACACCCTATAACGCTCATCCACATTCACTGCATCATACATCCCATTCCAGTCCTGACATGCAATGGCAGCCCTAAAAGCATCCAAATTCCCCTGACCGAAATGTCTCCGACAACATGTAACTCTTTGTGGTGATACAGTCACATTTAAAATATTAATACAAATACAAATAATTTATTGATGTCAATACACATAATGTTTACACAGGTCAATAAGTATGAAACATAGAGTATCGAATGCAATGTTAATTAAAATGACTATCATTAAACACATTAAAATAAAATTTACAAACCGTGAAAAGAATAAAAAAAACTACACGTCATTCAGATCACAATTTAGGAACTCATTCAAGCTATATAGTGCTTTTTTACATAAGAGATCTTTACAGGCCTTTTTAAATTGCTTTGCCGGCAACTCCCTGATACCCCCTGGCAGCCTGTTATAAAATTTTACTGCCAGATACCCAGGGCCATTTTGACTACGTTTGAGTCGACAGTATTGTACAACACAGTCCTTCTTATTCCGGATATCATATTCATGTATATTGCTATATGACTGGTACTTAGCAGGATTATTCTTTATGTACAGTAGATTTTCAAGTATACAAACTCGCGTCGCTCCCATAAAATCCATAAATAGTGGTGCTTAAGTAAATTTTCTAGTTAAAATTTATATCATTAAAATGAGACTTTCATCGATATTTTGAAAAGTCTAATGTTTTTTATTCTTTCTTTGTTGTGCAGCATTGTGTTAATAAGTGGTAATAAATAGATAGGTACGTTTGTCTATTTTAACTGTTCAATCCTGCAAGGTTCAAATGTAAATATAAATATCAATATCAATCAATCAATCAATCAATGCTTTATTGTCCAAGAATACAATTACTCCTATTGACAAAGCACACTATAAACTAATTAGCATTAGAGTATTAATAATATCGAAGTATAAAATATAAAAAGGAAAAACATACTATAAGAGATTCAAGTAGTCATGATATATACAAGCTAAAACCTTAAACCTTTAAAATGTTTAACGCTAAATACAAAAAGCAGTTAAAAACATTGTTCAACAACATAAAAACAAACACATATTCAAAAGCTAAAACTTCTAAGCAGCACCTAAATTGCTAACATGAAATTATGGCGAGGCTGGATTGTCATATTCATTAAATTATAGTCCGATAAATTAAACCATATATACATATAACATTAAACATACAGAATACACCAGACAGCCCAATCATAGATTGTCCTCAAAATAATCTGAGACCGAATAATATGCTCTCTGAAGTAGGAGATCCTTCACAGCCACTCTAAATGCTCTGGGGGAACGAATAGACTTTAAGGTCTTAGGTAAATAATTAAACATTTTCTTTGCGTTGTAAAATAATGATTTTTGTATTTGTGTTATGTGTGGAATTGGTAAAGTAATGTTATTTACTTGTCTAGTGTTATATACATTCCTTGAATGATCATTTCCATTAAACTTTTTCTGAATTAGGCACACTGATTCCACTATAAATATCGAAGTTAAAGTTAAGATTTTATGCCTAATAAAGAGAGGTCTACATGAATCTCTAATTTTCGCCCCACATAAATATCGCAGTGCCCGTTCCTGCAAAACGAATGTAGGCTTAATGAGATACAGGCAAGCATTTCCCCAAATTGCTATACCAAATCTTAAATGGGACTCAATAAGTGAAAAATACATTGCCCTCACTGCACTAAAACCTAGTTCCCGCGACGCCACCCTAGGCGCATAGCAACCACTTGCGATCCTGCGATTTAACGTCAGAATATGAATGACAATTTATCATCAATATCAACACCCAAAAATCTCGTGTGCGGTTTCTTTTCTATTAAACTATTGTCTATTGAGACCTCATCGATAGTGCAGTTGAAATGCATATAACAAGATTCCATGGTACCTATTGTATTGCTCAGTGTGCAAAATTCCTTTAATACAAATTGTGTTTATCAACAAACTTAAACCTACTTGTGGGAAGTTGGGAAATGTTATTGTTTTTATTTTCGTTTCCTCTGGGTCATTGGGAATTCCCTGTTTAATTGACTGTGTTTACATCAGACATTTTATATTTTTACCAATTTTGACAAAGGTTAATATGTGTTAAATGTATGTAAGTTTTTGTACTAACCTAGCTTAAGTGTTCTGAGGTAAAAATTCACAGTTTAAATTGCCATCATTACATCAGACATTGTATATTTTTTACCAATTTTGACAAAGGTTAATATGTGTTAAATGTATGTAAGTTTTTGTACTAACCTCGCTTAAGTGTTCAGAGGAAAAAATCCACAGTTTAAATTGCCATCAATATGGAGCTCTCTTGCTGTTTGTGCCTATGTAAATGTATTTTCAAACGCATACCCAAAGGAGAGAATATCTTTGGCACTTTGTGTGACCTTTGCGCTAGCTCCTTTTGTGAGAGGTGTGCGGACATTTCTTCATCAGAAGTGGATGCTCTGACAGAAAGATCCGGTACTTCTGTAATGACTGCCAGCAGCACAGGTGTTGAAAAATTTAGGGAGCTCTCTGAGGCCTATCATAAAGTCAAGGCGGAGAATATAAAAAAGAATGAACTAATTGAGGAGATGCACACACACGTTGAAATCAATAAGGGTGAATTACAGTCCGAAATTAGCCAATTACTTGATGATCTAAACGCTAAACAAAGGCATATCGTAAGACTGAAACGTAATACCCAAGATTTTGAAGAAGTGGTCTGTGCAATAAGGTAGAGGCAATAATGAGCAGACAAAAAGCAGAAGTTGAGAAGCTAAACGGGGAAACTATCGAACTTTTCAGTACTAACAAACACCTAAATGAGCAGATTGTTGAATTACAAAAAAAATCTATTTCACTGGAGAAAAAACTAGGTGAGCTAATATTTTTAAAACAAAATATGTTTAAAACTATTGAAGTACTTCAGTTAGAAAAAGATAAGTATACATACGTATACGTATTATGGTGAACATAATTGAAAATTTTAACTATGTTTCTGGGAATAGAGCTTTGTATGTTGACTCCAACTCCTCAAGCGGATTTCAGTTAGGACAGGACCCCATAGGTTGGGCTCTTATGAGTTCAATTTTGGATGTTGGATTAGTTAAGTATAATGGGAATCTGCTTTTTGTCAGAATTCAGGAAAATAACTCATGTAATGATGTTCCTGATTTAAATAACTCTACTTCAGAAAAGCAAACTGAAATATTGCTCCACATGAATTCTGACAGGAATCATTTTTTATAGCACTTCCCCCCTGCGAGGAGGATTCCTGTGCTAAGTCTATGAAAACCCATAAGTATGGCTCGCATGCTGAAAATCGACAATTATCTGTGTTATTGTTAAATGTGCAGTCTTTAAGAAATAAATGTGATAGTCTTTATTTGTTCCTAGAAAGTGTAGATTTTCCGGATTTTATTTTACTTACAGAACACTGGCTTAAGCCAGATGAGTGCTTCTGTGTTCATGATTACACCCCTCTTTCATTGTTATGTAGAGAAAATTCACTGCACGGAGGCACTCTTGTTCTGGTGAGGTCTTCATCATGCTTTTTTGATTGTTTTGTGGATGTCGATCGGTTTAATTTTCTGATATCTGATAGCGTTTTTGAATGTTCCATTTGCTATAGCAAGCATCATAATATTTATATAATAGGTATTTATAGATCGCCCTTGGCCCTTGTAAATGAATTCCTTGAGCGCCTGGATGTTCTCTTGTCTCATCTTCCAGTCTCCTCTACCAGCCCGTCTCCAGGCTTTAGGCCGCCCGAGGCGAGCAGGATTTGGGCGCCCCTTACAACAGACCAATTAAGGAACTTTTGTCCGTTTTAGAACAGTGGTGGCTCGTGACCTGTTAAAGAGGCAGTGCTGCTCAGGGGGCGCAAAATCGAAACATTTATATATACTCGTGATAGGGCGCCGGAGGTGGCAAAATGCGAAATTTTTTGTCAAGATCAAACGACCTAAAATGATGAATTAGAAATTCGCCCAGCAAAAATATTTCATTTTACTGTAGGTCAGCAACTTGCATATAGAAAAAGTTTCACGTTACGAATCAGACACTATTGCCTCGGAAATGGACCGATAACCAGGACAATCGACCCAAGCAATGAAATAAGGATATTCTGCTGGGCATATGGAATGTTTTAAGTTGGCATAGACCAGGCATAGCAACAAGAGCAATTAAGAAATTGGGACAGTATAGGATAGACATCAGAGCCGTACAGGAGATCAGGTGGACAGGCACCGGCAGTATTCAAATGCAGAACTCGCTAGTGTTTTGGTCAGTTTCCGAAAATTTACACGAATTCGGATGTGGTTTTGTTGTTAGCGGGAAGTATCGAACAGCTACCTTAGCCTTTAAACCGGTACATAACAGAATGTGCATACTTAGAGTAAAAGACAGGTGGCACAACTTGCCCCTGTTCTCAGTACACGCCCCAACGAATGAAGCGAAGGAATAAAAAAAAAGATGAATTCTACGAGCTATTAGAACAGGAATATCAAGCAGGACCTAGGAACGATATAAAAATCGTAATGGGCGACCTCAACGCCCAGTTAGTAAAAGAAGACCACCTAAGGCATGTAGTGGGAAGACATAGCCTTCATGACGTGTCAAACGATAAATGTAACAGATTAGCAGAATTTGCAATAGCAAGTGACATGTCCCTCAAAAGCACTCGGTTCCAAAGAAAGAACATCCACAAAATAACATGGGTATCAAACGACGGAGTGACACGAAACCAAATAAATCATATCTGAATAGTTGGACTTTTTCTAGTAATATAGAAGATGTTAGAAGTATGCGAGAGGCGGATAGCGACTCAGATCATTTTCTGGTAAGATCTAAACTAAAAGAGAAACTCTCCACCAAGGGACCAAACACGAAGGAAAAAGAAAGAAATGGGATATAAATAAGTTTAAAAGACTTGAAAAGGTGGAAGAATACAAGGAAGCAATCAAGAGCAAAATGCAAATGCTACAAAATGAAATTACTGTAGAAAGCGTGGAAGAAGAATGGAAAGAAGTAAAAACAATAGTAAGGGAAGCGGCTAATGAAACTCTAGGAACAACAACAGGAAGTCGCATAATTGGATGGTACGACCAAGAGTGTGAAAGCATATTGGACGAAAAAACCAAAAAGGGAATAACCTTTCTGGAAAACCCCACGAACGAAAACAAAGATGCTTTTACTACAGCACGTACCAATGCCAGAAAACTACTAAGAATGAAAAAGAAGGAACATCTGGAAGAAAAAGTGAGAAAAGTAGAGGAAAACAACGCCAACAATCAAGCAAGGGAATTCTATAGAGGAATAAGAGCGGAAAAGACGGGACAAGCTTTAATTTTGTAGAAGATGGTACTAGAAGACTGCTGACCTCAGAGGATGATATAATACAAAGATGGAGGCAGTATTTTTCCAAATTGCTTAACAGACAGATAGATAAAAAATTACCAAAACGCATGTTTCTATACGGCAGAGCCTGGATTTGGAACCACCTTCACTAGTGGAAGTCAAAAGGGCCATCAGCAAGTTAAAGAATCACAAATTCCCAGGTGAAGACGAAATAAATGCGGAATTTCTAAAGAACGGCGGAAATGCGTTAAACCAAAAGATACACCATATCGTAGCGAACATATGGAACCATGAAAAGATGCCAGACGAATGGAACAGCAGCATAATAATACCCACCCATAAAAAGGAAGGAAAGCGGACTGTCGGAATTATAGAGGTATATCCTTAGTAAACACCGCTTATAACATAGTATCGTTGATCCTAGTGCAAAAGCTAATACCATATGCTGAGGAAATACTGGGCGATTATCAGTGCGGTTTTCGACCAGGCAGGTTCATTATAGACCACATTTCTATAGTCCGCCAGATCATGGAGAAATGTTGGGAGCACAATAAAGATATACATCAAATATTTGTGGATTTTCAACAGGCGTACGACTCGATCAACGGGGATCAGCTCTGGTATGCAATAAGGGAAATGGGAATACCATTAAAGGTAATAAACATAAGCAGAATGTGCGTTGAAAACTCGAAAGCAAAGGTGCGAGTTGGGAATGCTTCGTCAGAAACATTTCATATCTGCACAGGCCTGAGCAGGGAGACCCTATATCTTCTTTACTTTTTAACCTTGCGCTGGACTGGGCCTTGAAAAAAATCTCCCTGCAACTAACACTGGGTTTCGCTATGGATGGCGCAAAACTCGTGATAGCTTTTGCCGATGACATAGATGTTGTTGCGCATAATACCAGGGATGTTAAGGATGTGTCTCTTCTTTTGAAACTCAAGCTCAAAAAATGGGATTAAAGATCAACGAGGCCAAACTAAATACATGGTAACCTCTAAGAATCCGAGGCAAAGGATAAGACAAAATATAAATATTAATGATTACAATTTTGAAGTCGTAAAATAGTTCAAATATTTAGGAGCAACAATAACAGGCGACAACAGAAATGAGAAAGACGTAGCTGCTTGTATCGCATCGGGAAACAGAGCCTTTTATGCACTATCTACATTCTCTAGATCCAAACTACTTACAAGAGGAACTAAGGTAAAGATGTATAAGATCTTAATACGACCTGTTACACTATATCGTAGCGAGACATGGATCCTAAACAAACGCGAAATCGATAAGCTGTTAATCTTCGAAAGAAATATATTAAGAGCAATGTATGGACCATGCAGGGACAGTATAACAGGAGAGTGGAGACGCCAAAAAAGAACGAGCTGGAAGAACTATACGGCATGGAAAATATAGTAAGGTGGATCAAGTCTAGTCGACTTAGATGGGCGGGACATGTTCTTAGAACTGATGACCAAAGGCTTTTGAACATCATATACCATGAAAGGCCAGAGGGAAGAAGATCTGTTGGCCGGTCTAGGAGGAGATGCAAGGACGCAGTTACGGAGGTTTTGAGAAAAATGGGTATAACACAATACGAAATGGAAGCACAAGATAGACAGAGCTGGAGGGCAATAGTGGATGCGGTCAAGACTCACGCGGAGTTGTAGTGCCAGCAAGAGAGAAAATATTTCATTAAAAAAAAAATAGGTTTCGTTACATACATTTTCCTTTTTTTTGATACGATTAACAAAATCCTTGTCAAAAACTACTTTAAATATTTAATTATCCAATTAGGGAGGGCGGCGCCCTAGAGCCTTAGCTCACTGGCTTCCACTGTTTTAGCTGAATACCAAAAACGATACTATTTATTTGTATAAAAAGGTACCGAATGAAATTAGGAAAATTTTAATAATTTTTTTTAATTTACATATTAACTAGCGAGTTAACTGTGAAATAATACATTATATATACTTTTTCGTGTCCCCACTTATTTAAACTAAAGCCAACCTTATTTCGTTCAAGACTTAGGTTCATTAGAAAATTATTTTAAAAGACCGCCGCGGGTGGCATTAAATTTGTAAATAATTTGCCTAATTTTGTTTTTCGTACGGGTTTTTAGATTAAACATTTCAGTAGATGCGAGAAATCATTGCGAGAGTGCTTACCGTGTTACATACAAACACATTAAAACTTTATAGAAAAAATAAAAACGGCCGCCCCTAAAAATCGGCCGCCCGAGGCGGCTGCCTCGCCGCCTTACCCCTGGAGACGGGACTGCCTCGCCGCCTTACCCCTGGAGACGGGACTGCCTCTACCATAATTCTTGCAGGTGACTTTAACATTGATCATGGCGATACACGTGCATTAAATACCATTCTGCTCTCCAACCTACTTTCATCGTATGGCTTAGCTATGCATGTCAGTGCACCTACTCGCATCACGGAGAACTCAGCTACTACAATTGATTATATGTGTTCAAACAATAATGATGCTCTGTGCACGTTAATGACTGCAGGGCTTTCTGATCACGAGGCGGTTATTTGTGAATTCACAGCTGCGTCGTCTAGACTGCGACCAGAGCGTCGTCGTGGCAGGATTTTTGATTCAGCTAGCTTTGAGAGATTTCATCAGGGATGCTTGGATGTGAATTGGCTTAAAATTGAACACTTCCCTGACCCTTTTTCTACTTTCTTCATTGTCATACGTGATGCCTTTGAGAGATCCTTCCCGCTAAGATGGATTAAATCTAAGTGTAACAAAAACACAGGTCCTGGCTTACAAAAGGCATTAGAATATCTGCTGCAAATTTACGCTCTCTGAACAACCTGAAAAAGTTTTTTAAAAACCCTAATTTCTTGATCTACTGCAAGACCTACAGACAAACATATAGAAGGATAGTTAAAACCGCAAATACCCGATACTATCGTGATCGGCTTGCAGGGGCTAAGAACCGGCAGGGAGAGTGCTGGTCGATTGTAAATGAACTGTGTGGCAGAGCCAGTCGCCTCGGTTGTGACACTGAGGTTACGCCGGACCAGCTCAATTATTTCTTCTGCAACATCGCGTCCAACCTTCATGGAGACTTACCGCCTGCTTGTGACCCTCTGCTCTTTTTCCGTGATTTTTCTCTTCGGGATTCATTCTCTTTCTTTCCCACTGATTTAAATGAAGTCAAGAAGGCATTAAGAGCTATTAAGAACAAAAGGGCTATAGGGGACGATGAAATATCTGCGGAGGTACTCCTGCGTCTCCCTGATGTTGCACGAAATGCCCTCGCTTTTGCCAGAGTCGTTAACTCTTGAAACAGGGGGCTGGTAAGGCTAAGGGAGGCTCTTGTGATTCCCTTGCACAAGGGGGATAACCTTGACCTGCCCTCAAACTTTCGCCCGATATCTCTTCTGCCTACGCTTTCCAAAATATTTGAGAAGATCATTAAGAAGAAAATGCTGGCCTTTCTCCAACTTCACAATGTAATTACCCCAAACCAGTTTGGTTTCCTAAATTCTAAGCGAACCCATGATGCCTTATTTTCCTGTCTGGAATGCGTTTATCAGTTTCTTAATGCGGGTGGGGCGACGTCAGCGGTGTTCTGTGATATTTCAAAAGCTTTTGATTGTGTTGATCATGGAATGCAGCTGGCTAAACTCGAACGCTATGGATTTAGGGGTGTGGCTCTAAAGTGGCTAACTTCTTACCTTGTGGGTCGCAGGCAGTCGGTGGTGCTTTCTGGGGCCAGGTCGTCGTCATTGGATGTGTCAAGTGGGGTTCCGCAGGGATCAGTGCTAGGTCCACTGTTATTTCTTATATATATATATAAATGACCTCTCTTTGATCAACATTTCGGGGAAATTAACTTTTTTTGCAGATGACATCTCAATCGTATGGCATGACATGGGCCCTGATCATCTGAGGGATCTAATGTCTGAAGGCCTGTTGTTGGTTAAGACCTGGTGTGATGCAAACCTGCTTGTGTTTAATGTAGCTAAGATATTGTTTGCTTTAGGGGTGATGTTCGCGGGGTTCAGCTGGCAGTTGAAGAGCTGCAAGCAACAGACGTAAATAAGTTTCTGGGAGTTCGGATAGACTCCATTTTACATTTTGTGCCTCATATCATGGCTTTAGGCCGTAAACTATCATCGGCATGATTTGCCATAAGAATGGAACTTGGTCCTTTAGCGGCACGATCGATCTATTTTGCGCTTTTTGAAAGCCAGCTTCGGTATGGCATTCCCTTTTGGGGTGTTGCCTGCCAGAATTTGCTTAATGTAATTTTCCTTCTTCAGAAGAAGGCGGTTCGCGCCATTGTCAGGGCGGGTCGTGGGAATTCATGCGGACCGCTTTTTGTTTCGCAGGGAATTTTTACACTTTCCTCTCTCTTCATCCTCGAGACTGCATCTCTTATCTATAAACACCCTGGAAATGCCCAGGATCCTGTTCGCCAGCGCAATACTAGGCAGTACTATAACCTTCATTTGCCGATTCCTTCTAGTTCTCTTGTGAGGGGTTCAATTATCTACGAGGGAAGAAAAATATTTAACCATCTCCCACTCGTGATCAGAAATGCAAAAACATAAAGCTGTTTAGAGGTATGCTAAAGTCCCTTCTAGTAGAAAAAGCATGTTATAGAGTGGCAGATTTTTTAAATGACCAAATAACGGTCTAGTGTCTAAAACTTGTGTTTCTCCTGCTTTGTTTGTATAACTCTTGTGTTTAATGTGTTTCTCGTCTTTGCTTGACCTTTGTTTTAATTTACTTATAATTATATTGCGTTTTTTTTTAAATTTTTTATTTTTATTAATACCCACTACCTTAGTTTAATGGTAATATTGTGTTTTAGTTAGATATAGTGTGCTTTGTCTACAAAATGTAAATTTTATTTGACATTAAAAAGCACTTGTGACTTTGACTTTTGACTATATAACACGAGGGAAAAGTCAATATACCCAAAACAGTATAGGCGTTCCGGCAGTCGTCTCTGTATTCCACTCCCGCAGCGATCCGCACCGCCCTTCGCTGCAGGGCGAACACTCTCCATCTCTGGGGAGCATGGCCCCACACTAGACAAGCGTACGTCATCACAGAGTAGACAAGGGCAAAATAAGCTGTTCGTAGAATTTTGTTAGAAACATTTCCCGCCAAACCCCGCAATGCAAATACGCCACTCCTCATCGGGTTGCATACAATCTCAATGTGGGAATCCCATTTGAGCCCTGGATCCAGCCAAACTCCCAAAAATTTCACCCTGTCAATATCCCCATTCACTTCATCAGTATCCCTCAAGGAGAAAACCACTGTTTGCGTCTTCTCCCTGTTCAAAAGCAGCCTGTTTGATGCCAACCACTCACTTATCATTCACCGTGCCCGCCGCAACATCTCCTGAGTACTATCAAGTGAGATGCACAGCAACTGTTGTGTCGTTAGCAAAAAGGGTAAAATCTGAAGTCTGATCGCTAAGGGGTAGGTCATTTATATATATTAGAAGGAGTACGGGACCAATAATGCAGCCCTGCGGCACCCGTGCGGTTACTCAAATAAGACTTTACAAGCTTAAGACCCTTTGGAGGAAAGTTATAATACATAAGTTTTTTCAGGAGAATGCTAAGGTCACAAAACATTACAAAGCCGTAGTCCTTTGTCGCAAAGACTTCGTTCACATAAGATACCAAGTTTTGAATACCCTGTACAATATTTTTGTTTTTACGGAAGCCAAATTGACAGTTAGTGAAGAGTTTGTTCGATTCAAAATACGCGGTCATTTTTATTGCCTTGCACTTTTCAAATATCTTTGAGAATATAGGCAATAGGGAAATTGGCCTATAATTTTCAGTACTCTGAGTATCACCCTTACTACCTATTACCAAAGACAATTCACAGGGAATAGACGCCCAGCGAGCCGAAACGTTAATGTACTTCAGGTTCCGTTCTTAAGAGCGCAGCACCTACGGCTTGTAAACCTAATTTTACTATTATTTTAAATATTCCGCATCTCTCGACATGGTGCTATTCCGGTTGCCATGAGGACGATACAACGACGCCTTGCGGTGTTGCCGATGTACGTTGGACTGAGCAGAGCTCGATTTAAATCAAGGCAACGCGATGTCGCGCGGCGGTAATGAGTTAAAAAAGCGTAAAGGGCTGCCGCGTTCTCTTTGATAGACCGCTTCGCTTTTCGGTGTCCTAAATATAGGGCTTTTTGATACCGCCTGTTTTTTTAAGTAAACCTTGCCATCTTCAATTATTGAGGGGAAGGAGTATTACTATTTGGTAAATTTGGTTATTTCAAAGATATTCTTTTTGTAAGTGCATTGTGATTGAATTATTCCTGTTACGTTCACCGATTTTAAAACAATCTCTGGTAATGTATATTGCTATTTCAATTGTGGGAAAAAAATGTTAAAAAATGAGGAATTGTGTCAGCGCTGAATTCTTAATTGCGGTAAGAAAAAATTACACACAGTAAAAGTCTTTTTGTTTTTAAACTACTTTTGCTCGTGTTGTTTTGCATTACCTTTTCTATAAAATTATTATTAAAAAATAGCAATATTAAATATGATTGCTTCACTAAGATGGAAACTCAAATTCTTTTTAGGATTTAGGGATGAAATAAGAACCGATTTTGCAAAACTCAATTCTAAGCGGATGGTTAAAACCGCCTAAAAATATTTTCTTTTCTAAAATTTGCTCTGTATTTTAAAAAGCAGTGAAACAAGTCAATTTTATTTTAATTTTCGGTGTGTAATAGCATTTTTAAATGCTATACCACAGTATAAAACGGTAGTTTTTGATAAACCTACATATTCGTTTTTAGCGTTCAAATAACATGCTTTGTAATATGTGCCAATGTAAGGGGTTAAAACGAACCCCCAAAAGTGAATACTTTTTGAAATGAAAACTTCTTTAGGCGCGTCTTGCGTTTTTTTTTGGGGGGGTTGAATGAGACCTAGCCGTCACGCTCGGATATGTAACCTCACGCGTCACGCTTGGATATATGCTCATTCTACTGGCATGTTCCCGTATAGGGAGAGGGCCGAAATTTTCAGAGAATGTAGCCGGGGTAAAAAGAAGACCCTGGACGTAAACGGGATCCCGTACTCCTCCCCGTTTGGCTAGGGGAGGGGGGAGAAGGAGACACTTAAATAATTAATTTCGGGAGAACGGGAAGAGGTACGGGGTCGACATTTTTATGGTAGGTGCGCCCCATGGGGCGTCACCTGACGCCATACGACCGGCGCTCTAATTTAAGGGGGATTTTGGGGGGAAAACCGTTTTTTGCCCGTATCTCTGCAACGAAGGC
The DNA here is from genome assembly GCA_016904865.1 of Pissodes strobi. Classification (NCBI taxonomy): domain Eukaryota; kingdom Metazoa; phylum Arthropoda; class Insecta; order Coleoptera; family Curculionidae; genus Pissodes; species Pissodes strobi. The sequence goes on along the minus strand of JAEQML010055195.1, from coordinate 15,167 downwards.
TCGAATCGAAGTTCTGACCAACGATGGCCCCGCTTGTTGAAGTTTTCACTTTTATCGTGTGGTCTTGAGCACACACAATTTTTTTTGTAAAGGAGTACTTTGAAACGGTAAAACATATACATTTTATTAGGGGCAATATAAAATACTGGTTCTACGGGGTTGAACCAACCTCGTAAAAATTTAGAAGTGAACATTTCTATTAAAATAGGCGTTTTTTTATTCTGAAAAACATATAAATGAGTTAATTTTATTATCGTTTTTAAATACATAGTATTTCCAGCAAAATTATGATAATAAGAGGTGATTTCAGGCCCTTACCACCAAACATGGTGCCTTTACTAAATATCCTTAATATCCTTAAGTTTAACCTATAGAATCTTTTAATCTAAGTTGAAGGTATTATCAAAGACAATTTATAAATTTACAGTTAATTGTATTTGGTATTACGAAATTGTATTACATTTTGTTTTTTATTATCAGATGATTTATTTGTTGAGAAATTGTTAGGTAGCTCATTATCCTAATGACAATTTGAACTAGTCGCTCCTGCTATATTGCACTGTTCGCTAAAAAGAGCATATACATGGTTCGCAACTGTAAATTTTTATGTTCATTATAACAAGGAATTTCCTTGTTGATTTGCCACTAGTAATTTATTGGTAAATAAATATTAGAGAACAAACGTTTCTTGCCGCCAGAATGTCGTCATTACAAATAGCTATAATTTAGACTTTAGGTATCTCAGAAGTTTTAACGAATTATTGTTTTTGGCAATATTAAGACGTCGTTTCTAAAAGCAAATTTAAATGTACTAAGTAACAAACTATATTTCTCATTTACATTTGTACCGTGCGTTCAATTTATCTTGATAACATTTTGATTCGTTGTATTTTTTTTTGTTTTTAAAGATATCAAGGTAAACGAAAAAGCAAAATGAAGGGTTGGTAGCCAAGTTTTTTTCTAAGTTACATATAAAACAAAACACTAACAATTTTCTGACATAGAAGCCTATTCTATATATTTTTAAATGGAACACCCTGTACATCTTTGGACTCTCTAGAGAAATCTAAACACAATTCGTGTATAATATCCTATACCTATCTTTAGGTGTTTACGAAATATTGACAGTTGAAAGTCGGGCATTTTGACAGGCTTTAAAACCTAAACCGCGCGAGAGCAAAGAAAACGGTTTGCACATTCCTATCTTAGGTTTTCATGACCTATCGAATGACAGTAACTTTGAATTTATCCCGCGGATAAAATTAACGGGAACTTTTAAACCTCCGGTTAAATTCAAAGTCACTGTCATTCGATAGCTTATGAAAACCTAAGATAGAAAAATGTGCAAACCGTTTTCTTTGATCTCGTGCGGTTTAGATTTTAAAGCCTGTCAAAATGTCAAAATGCCCGACTTTCAGCTGTCAATATTTCGTCTACAGCTAAAGATAGGTATGGGATTTTATACACGAAATGTGTTTAGATTTCTCTAGAGAGTCCAAAAAGGTAGTAATATATACAGGGTGTTCCATTTAAACAAATATAGAGTAGGCTTATATGTTGCTTATTGTTAGTGTTTTGTTTTATGTTTAACTTAGAAAAAAACTTTGCAACCAACCCTACATTTTGCTTTTTTGTTTACCTTGTTATTTTTAAAAATAAAAAAGTTACAGCGAATCAAAATGTTATCAAGATAAATTGAACGCACGGTACATACTCTTACAGTCAAGGCTAAATAATTGCTATAACTATATTATAAACATAGAACTTGTCTAACTCTTGCAGAAATACATGTATTGCAACAATTTTTTTTGGTGTCAAGTTTACGCAATTTTGTAACAAACTGCCCTTTGCAACACACTTTTTTATTCAATGGAAATTTTTTCAAAAGAACAAAGCATTTTCTGTAATATTCTTTTTCTACCCCTGTTCAAAAACCATTTTGAACACGTCTGCAAATCTAACGATTTAATTTTTGTACAATCTAACTTTCCACGCCACTGTCCTCGCATTCCAAACAAATTAAAACCTTGGCGATACTACTAACGCCATCTCTTGTTTACCACGTTTATCCACTGCGTCGGCAGGCTAGAAAGCTAAAAGTTAAGCGTCCTCAAAAGGCCTCCGACCAATCATAGCGCTTCCCGCTAAACCCCGGCAACCGAGTCGACCAACCACAGCGCATCCTACAGGATGGCCAGTTCACCCTAACTAAAATTCCCTAAAATTCACATCTTTAATATTCGAATTTCATGCAAACTAATCAGCAGATTTCAACCGGATTTGTATTAAAATTCATAATATTAATTTAGACAACCGGTCATGTTAAGTTTTTACACAATATCTCTATATTTACATTATTACCCTTTCCATGCCCTAAGCGGTGCATCTTCTCCCACCAGAAGGGGCGGTAACAACTTCTTCAAGTTGCTCTAGTTCCCAGGTTCTAGAATCTAGAATTCAGTATAGAGTACGAAGTAGTCTCTTGAACCTCGACCATGTAAGTCGCAAAAAGCGCACCCCCGTTTCTAGCCGGCTGGCGCGAGGCGCCATGCCGGCAAGTTTTCACGTTTTGAGACCTCATAATCTATCTAGTTCATTACTCAAGTGATATAGTGATATCCTGGCATAATCATCGTCACATCAAGCCTACAATGCGCCATGCCGGCAAGTTTTCACGTTTTGAGACCTCATAATCTATCTAGTTCATTACTCAAGTGATATAGTGATATCCTGGCATAATCATCGTCACATCAAGCCTACAATAAGGTATTTATTGGCAGACTTAATGCCATTATTCTCCCGCCGAGCAATGGCGTCCCAATTGGTCTTATCCATGGGAGTTGTACAATCGAGCCCTGTCTCGAACCACACCGCACTCAATAGAGCCTAGTCTCTAAATCTCAAGTAAGTAAACGAACATGTTTACAATCACATTCTCACAAAGCCTACAAAAAGGTATTTCTCGGCATCTCATTGCCATTATGGAGACCGACTGATCTCTAGTACTAAGCCTACAAAAAGGCATTTTTCGGCATCTACTGCCATTATGGAGACCCACTGATCTCTAGTACTAAACCTACGAAAAGGTATATTTCGGCATCTACTGCCATTATGGAGACCCACTGATCTCTAGTACTAAACCTACAAAAAGGTATATTTCGGCATCTACTGCCATTTTGGAGACCCACTGATCTCTAACTCTCAAAGGCTGTGCCATGCGCTGCACAGTCCCTAATGGTATTTTCCATTGCATTTTCAACATTCTATATCACGAGTGTAACACTGGTTGCTACACTCTTGCCTTATTCTAATATAAGGATTACTCTGCACTAGCCTGCATACATACTCATGCCTTATTCTCATATAAGGATTAAACGGCACTAGTCTGCCAATATACTCAAGCTATCACAATGCTACATCCCATACGCGGATTTCTGCTTACTTATGCTACCTGCATAGCATACTTACTAATCATTCATGTGTGCACCAATAAGCCGCATTCACAAGGCATTCATGTCATGCCAATATGCACTAACTGCATACCAGTCAAACCACTACAATCCAGTCATTCATATTTGCAAGAAAGCGAACTAAATAGAAGCTAGCCATAGATCTAGCTAGTGTTTTTCAAAGTGACTTTCCCCCAGTGTTAGAAGATAACCGTCTGAACATTGAACGTTTCTCGTCAATGGTGTTCATAGTGTACATATTAGCTTATAGGTGGACTCTAAGGTAATATTAATCCTGTTATTATCGCTTGTATATTGTTGTATTTTATATCAAGGCTAAATCAGCTAACATAGTTGATAAGTAGCTGTTCCGCAGGAACTCATAACAGACATTTAACTGTACATAGCTTCAAGGTTATGTTTATAACCATATTTTAGCATAGTATTACAACTGTTTACGCAATGCTTTAGTTTTTAAGAGTATTATTTATGTCATATTTTTCAAGGTCGAAATTTGCCTCGACTGATAATGTTCATATTGTAGCACTGACTACGTACAATAATTCACTGTTTGTATTTTGTGTATTTATGAGCTTCTAGTTATTTTCAAGTAAAGTAACTTATTAAAATATTCATACAATGCTAAAGCTTTTTGTTTTATTTACAAAATGACTTTAGAACTAGCCCTATGGTAAAATTTCAGTGCCTAAGAGCACATCTCTTTTTGTTCAGAAAATCGACCAAGATCGACTCTGAAACAACCCCCGTTATATAAACTGTACAATAATTCACTTTTATCTTAAATACAAAATGTCACTTTATAAAGAGTGTGAAAAACGAAACAGGATCGTTAAATACTGGCCCATTACTCCCATTGGCGTGTCTTTAATAATAATTAGATATTATTACAATTAAAAAGAGATGTTTTTGCATTAATTTGTCGACATTTGAAGAAAAAACACCATATTTTATTTGGAGGAAAAGTTACTTTTCATGGCTTGCTCTCTATTACCAGCCTCACTCCGTTCGGCTGTTAAACACGAGCGCCATGAAAAGTATTACTTTTCCTCCATATAAAATAATATACTATTGCCTTACTTCTCTTGTCACCGCGAAATAGGAGATTTCCTTGCTGTATGTTACATTAATATATTTTATTTACAACCATGTAATAATAGGCGAATAATACTTATGGGAGTAAAGCTGCGCAATACTGTTCATAATACAACCAGTCTAAGTATGATGAAACAACAAGTAAAATTATGAAGTCGTAATAGTTCTAGAGCCACATATAAATTATAATAACCAAAATCGAGATAGCAGATTGTGATTTATATAATCAAAGACAATTCTTTGATATAATTAAGCTGTTCTATCTTCATTGTATACATTATTGTGTAACTAGAAAATATTTATTGCACGCTATTATTGGCGGTTTGATTTTTATGGTAAATTTAAATGTTTGGTTATGTCAAAGACCATTTAATTATATTTTAATCATTCATTACTTAGTTTAGAGCATGCTGTTTTTGTTATCAAAATATATTAACTATTATTCTTTTATAGGTGTTTTAATGCTTTTTAATTTGCTAATACCATTTGTAGAAGGTATGTTCAATTAACATTAGCATCAAAATATGGTGAGTTATTGAAAATCATGCCTACAAATTAGTATATCCATTATTTGTTAATCCGTTCCTGTGCTCGACCTAAGATCTCCTTTTATTTAGGACACCTTTTATATTATATGACCAAATATCTAATTTATTTAAAATAAAATAACTGATTTCTGGAAGTAATGTTAAAAACCAGCAAACACGGTCACTATTAATATTTATTATTTTAAATGAACCGCAAGGTCTTAATGTTATGTTTCATTGGTTTCATCAAAGAAAATTTACAGTAAGTAATTGTCTTTCGTTTCATTAATGCTTAATAGAAAATAGGCACAACGGCAACCTCAGCTGGCGATCTATGAAGGATATCCAAAGCAGATTTCTATAATGGCGCCATCTGTGAATCAGTAGATGCAAAACGTGGCCGATATTTATCGTGGAGGCTCCCTTTTTGAAGCGAGCCTCCATTCGATGGCCCATTTTAAAAGCATTGCGTCGCCCGTCTAAACTGTGGATTGTCTTTGCTATTACTAAAGCTTATTTTATTTTATCTGGAAAAACACTGGCATATACATTGGTTAATTAGTTTTGTAAATGGAATTATTGTAATATATTTATTGTTTTTATTAGTTTAATGTTTAATCCCGTAATATCAGTACTGTTCTTATTTTTAAATCAGAAATAATGTCCCTAACGTCATTATATCTCACTTCATTAAAGGTGAATAAACTAATATTTTTTAAGTTTAATGCATTTAAAAATGTAAGCGGATCCTGATCAATAGGCTCTATACTATTGGAGGGTTTGAGCTATTTCTGAAAAATAGTTATTAAATTCGTCAGCCGAATATGGCTTTTAATGATTTACCTCTTTTTTCATTAATGATGTTCCACATAGTTTTTGTAGGGTTTTTGGAATTGTTTACAAGGTTATCATGAGCTCTAATTTTAGCTTTTTCTAATTTCATGTTTATATTTAAGACGAAAATTGTTTAACTCAGCCTTGTTTGCTTCATTTTCATATTGATTATACGCTTCACTAAGAAATTTTAAATGTTCGCGCATTTCTCTAAGATCATTGTCAAACCAGGTGATATTATTAGATTGATCAGATCTTACAATATAAGTTTTTTCTGGAAACGACCGCAGAAAGTCACCCAGAAATACATCAAATCTCTCTTCAACATTTAGGTCATCACTGAGCAAAATAAAGTCCCAGTTTATACTCTCCACGGAGCTGTAGAACCTATGCAGTCCCAACTGAGTAATAGGCCTACAAACCCTCCTGCTACGCACTACACCTTCCGCCAAAAGATCCAAATGAAATTCTATTCTTTGACACTGATGATCCGACAGATGTAAATCTGTGGCTGAAGCTAGAAAATGTTTGTCAAAATTAATAAAGATATTATCTAAGCATGCACCCTGCCTTGTGCCATCACAGTGCTTCATAGCAAAGCCATAACTCCCTAAAACGTCACAAAGCAGTGTGCACTCTCTATCAGCAGTACCAAAGTGTACATTGAAGTCGCCAGCAAGAACAACTTTTTTCGTTAAATTTATATTTACAAGTACCTGTTCAAGTATTTCCATAAAATAATAAAAGGAACCATTTGGAGGTCTATAATATAATATTACATAAAGGTTATATTTATTTATAAATAATGAACTGATCTCAATAATTGTTTCAATACTTTACCCTGCTATATAATCTAGAGGTCGCACAGTCAAGGAATTCTTATAAAATATTGCAGACCCTCCTCCTCTATGGTCTTTTCGAGCAAAATAACTTCCTACATTTAGCTTGTCCATATTTAGCACCTCCAATTCTTCTTTCGTGAGCCAATGTTCAGTCACACATAGTAGTTCTCCTCCATGACTGCTGCTTCCAACTCAAGCACCTTATTACGTAGAGATCTTACATTCACATTAATTAGCTTGAAGTTACCCGCTTTCAAAGGGCTCCTGTCTTGCTGCGGCGTTGAATATTGTAGCAATCTCACACTTGACGATTTATCACCGTCAGGCTTTGCCCCTGTTGGGACTCTAGTCTTCTTAAGTTTAAAAACTTATTAACTTGAATGCCAACTGGCCAAACGTTTCCAACTAGAATGATGGACTCTTTATCCTACACCTTAAAAGAACCAACCTTAAAAGAACTATATTTCTGCCTCCACTTTGTATTTATCTGCTCGCATTCATAGTCGACGTTGCAACTGGACTTTAGATATTTTTCGATATCTTCGGGTTTTGTGTCGTTTGTTAGTCGGGACACAAAAAACCACAAATAATTTTTTGGTACCGCAACCTTCAGTGTGGTGGGGGTTTCTTTCTTACCCTCGATTGAGATCGGCCTCATTCTGGGGTCCATTTTTCTCCTTTTATTCTGTACTAATTTCCATTCTCCGTTTCCATCTTCCGATTGTTTTTGATCAACTTCCTTGTCCTTGTTCAAAACAAGGTTATTGTCATTCTCTTCTTCCCTTCTGTTAGGACGGCTTGCAGGCATTTTGGCGTTTTCTTGTGGCTCCTCCATCGGCGCTGAGCTATTTTGCTTGGGGCCAGTCTCTGTACTAGTGAATAGTGATCAGATATATCTGTCTTTATTATATCACTCTTAAATTAATTTTCATTTAATAAATAACAAAATATTATCAATCTGAGTGTTTGTAGTTGTGGTTACTCTAGTTAATCATTTGATTTTAAGTTATAAGTAGAAAAAACGTCAACAATACCAAGTGAGTCTCCGCCATCCTCATCAAATCTAACATTAAAATCGCCGCACACTACAATTACTTTATCTCTATCTAAAAGGCTGGTAATAGACCTATAAACAACCACCACAATATAAGTTACTTTGTCGATAATTAATTCTGCACAGCAAAACTCACGGTTTTTCTCAATAGCTCTAGTATTGGTGCTTAGTGGTTTACACTCGATATCTGAAGTTACATAAATATATGTCCCACCTTCTTTATATTCCCCTCTACAAAAGGAATTAACCAGAGAAAGTTAGTTGGTCTGTAAATATTGATTTCATGATCAGTGAGCCAATGCTGATTAAGAAAAACGATCTTTATATTTAATTTATCAATAAGTATTTCAAGGTCATTGAGTTTATTTCTAAGACTTCTTATATTTTGACATAGTAAACCAATGCCCTTTCCTAGATTAGATGCAAAGGATGCGGATCCCCCTGAAATTTTTTTGTATGGGCATTATTCTTTATTTCCCCATGAGATGTATTTTCTATAACGCTAGCTGAGTCATTTATATCTATTTGCTGGTTACCATTATCTAAATTAATATAATGAGTTTTTCTTGGCATTCTATTGTTTACAATATAAAAGGAAAGAAGATTACACAAAGAAAAGCCCGTATGTCGATACAAAAGACCGCATCTATAATTTTCTATTATTCTAAATTGATAAATTGTTATCTTGACTAAATCTGGATATAAAATTATAAACATTTGAACATTCCCAACTAAAATATTCAGTTTTTAAGCATACAATTAAATTCGTAAATTTTCCAATTGTTAAAAGACTTTCTATATCATTCACATTTGACTGTTGTTGAAAACCTAAATCTATTGAAATTACAACAGTATCCCTAAAAATAAGATTAAAATGTTTTGCTAAATCTAAAAAGTTTTTAACCAACTCCTTAACATCTGCTCCAGGTGTTAATATGCCCACAACGTCACAGGCCACATTCCCTAAGATATTGGTCAATTTGGAAGACCAAGATCTACAACTGTGATCTCCATAAATTAAAATCCGTTTGTCTTTGCCTTCGTCCCCCATTCCTGCCAAGTTACTTTTCTCAACAATCCCTGTACCACCAGACCCTGTCGTTTGAATTTTACTTTTATTTTTTCACTCAGAAACCTCCCTAGAGAACATATCTCTTTCAGCTTCCAAGATTCGAATGGATTCAATCATGCTACATGCTACGATTGGTCAATGTTAACTTATCCAATTCATTACTATTTTTTTCCAAATCCTTGATAAAACTTTGTATTTCATCCAATAAAAGAGAATTTTCGATGTTGATACGTTCAATGCCCTTCCCTATTTCATTGATTTTTTCCCTCATAATTGTTCTTAAGCTTGGCCATAGTGTCATCCTTATCCTGAGCTTCTGCTTTCATCCTATTAATAATCTCTGCAAGATCCTTGGTTAGTGGCAGATCTTTTACCAAAAGCAGACATACAAGACAATAAAATAATAAAACTCTTTGTGATAACGTAATTGCATCTGCTTCAGTTGTAGTTATTCCTGAGCAGGGTTTACAAAATGCCTTTTTGCAGCAGTCACAGGATGCACCAAATAATACATCGCCCTAAGGCCTACGGCTTTGAAGACACGTTTTTTGGCACCTATCACATGTTAATGATGCCATTCTCCCACTCTAACACAAATATTTGTTGTAATTGAAATTTCCCACGATGTCCGTGAAATGCTATTTGAAGCTTCAGTGTTTGGGTTAGTTAACCCCAAGGAAAGTGACTATGGTAGAAATACTGGCATCATCAGCTGAGACGATATAGATTTGCAAAATAGGACCAAAAACTGTTGATCGTTCCTGGTGAAACGGCCTATAGATTTTTTGTTGCAATCTAGAAAATTTTTTGTTTATATGTTGTCAACAAATATATATGAACTGTTTTAAGGGGGTTGCACAATTGTTCCAATCAAAAAGATACCATAAACGTGTGTAGAATGTCTTATTTAGTCAACTTTCTCGATTTTCAGTCCAGTATATCATACACAAAACAACAGAAACCATGAGCGAAAAACAAAACAAACATCACGCACCTCATGTTTTTAGTACTCTCCATATCATTAGGTTGTTCATACGAGCCTGTCTCTGCAGTACCTCCCCGAATATACCACTCTCCCGAACTTGAGGATTCGATGCAGGGCCATCAGCGCCGCAATTAGCAGAAAGTTGGCGTCTTATATCAGCAATCTCCGATCTGAGTTCGGTGTTTATTTTAATTTGATTCTCATATTTTGTACGGAGCATAGCGTGCTGAGATTCGATGTTCAGCAGCTGCTCCATGATGTCGTTCAGCGAGACTTGGCTACTGATTACAGAGTTAGAGGGCATGTCACAGCTAGGAACACTCTGAGAGGGAGCAACGCCCGAGCCGATGGAGTGCCGAGAGCTTGACTTAGGGTTATGCTGCTAGTTTCGCCCTTTAACTGTCACTTTTGTGAATTCCTATTGGTTTAATTAAGCTCCATAGAAGGATCGTGGTGTGGATGTACTTTCGCTTCAAGGACGTATTCCTTTGAGTGGTTTTTTAAGTTTGTGTTGTTATTGTTACTTGTAGGTACCTGTTCCAATGTTTTTTGTTTTATAGTTTATTTATTTATTTATTTATTTATTTTACACCATTTCACAGTTACAAAGAACCAATTAACAAATGGGTACAACGAGACAAAAAAAAAGTAAAAAGCATCAATACCATAAAAAAAAGAAGAACTAAGAAACTGGATACAATGAAAGTAGTTCATGTAGATTATAATATAATTATCAAGTCTATTTTAAATTACACTTGGATTTATAGTGGATAAGCTGCAGTTGAATATATCAAAATTTTTCTGCCGTCGATTATATGCATTGCACATTTGATGAATGGGTGAATATTTACAGACATTAGTACGCGGAGTAGGTACATAAAATGTACACGCGTTACGAGACGTTAGCCTTGGTACGAGAAAGTTTAGCTGATTTAAAATTTCGGTACATTCCACCCTGTTATGCAGTACGTTATGGAGGAATTTAAGATGCGCGACAGTGCGCCTATCTTCTAACGAGCAAAAGGAATGTCGACGAAGTAATTGATCTTCGGGAAAGCCTAAATCGGGATACTGACCGTCGATTTTAAAACTTAGATACTTTAGAAACCTTCGTTGGACTCCCTCAATGCGGTCTATATGCACCTGATAAAATGGTGACCATACCACATTGGCGTACTCAATTTTTGATCTAACAAACGCATAGAACAGCAGCTTTAATGTATTGTGATTTGAAAAATTTCGTGAATTTCTTATGATAAAACCCAAAGATCTGTAGCATGTTGCTACTAAGTCGTTAATATGAGGTACAAAAGAGAGTTTGCTGTCAAATAATACACCTAAGTCGCGAAATGTTTCAACCCTTTCTAGCGATATACCGTTAATCTTATAATCATACAACAGGGTGTTGTGCTTCAGGGAGAATGACATTACTTTGCATTTACTAATATTCAGCGGTAAATTATTTTCAGTACACCATCCAGAGACCGCGTCAATTGAAGCCTGAAGCCTCAGACAATCACCCGGGCCCCGTACACGTGCATAAATCTTCATATCATCCGCGTAAAGAAGTGTATGACTGTCAAGATTCTTCATAATACTATTTATAAATATGTTGAACATCAGAGGGCCCAAAACAGACCCCTGCGGAACCCCAGATGTTGCATCCATCTGGACCGATGATTGACCACAGCACTCTACTACCTGACGCCTTCCGTTCAAATAAGACCGAAACAAATTTATTAAATCATCCGAAAAACCAAATGAGTCAAGTTTACTAAGCAGAATTGCATGGTCAAGTCGGTCGAACGCCTTGGAAAAATCTGTAAATATAGAGTCCACCTGACAGCCCTGATCGAAGGCCTCGGCGACAAACTGCGTCAGACAAGTTAGATTAGACGTGGTTGACTTTCCCTTGAGAAACCCGTGCTGATAATTTGACAGTCCCTGTTTAGTCCGAAAATACAAATTATTGTGAAGGAACATTTCGAAACATTTGGAAAAATTATTAATTATACTTATGGGGCGATAGTTTTCAATTCTTTGCTTGTTACCTTTTTTAAACACCGGAGTTATCTTGGATTGTTTCCAAATATCCGGAAATTGGGAATTTTTTAACGACAAATTGAAAATGAGAGTAATGGGTTTGGCCAAAAGGTATGCACAATCATGCAAAAAAAAGGCCGGTATCTTGTCCGGACCCACGGTTCCTTTTGGTTTAAATTTCTTTAAGCAACGCAAAACGTCATCCTCTTCAGCGCCGTGTACTGCAACCATATTAATGCTATTGGGAGTCACATCATTATTCAATTGAGCCGGTGGAATATATGAGGATTGAAAAAATTCAGCAAAAGCATTTGCAATGTCGCGGGGATTCTTAAAAACTGTTTGACCCAAAGACATTTCCTCCGAAAGCTGCTTATTATTTTTCTTGCTATTTATTAATTGCCAAAAATTTAATGGATTAGACACAATGCGATTTTCAACGTTTTCACAATATTTTTTAAAGGCATAATCAATATCAAGTTTTATTTGCCTTCGTAGCTCTCTAAACTCTAGCAAATGACTATTATTTTGTATTCGCTTATACTTCTTCCAGAGGCCAAACTTTTTCTTAATGTTTTTTATTATGTTAGAATTAAACCAAGGGGGATAATGTTTTCTGCGTCTTATTGTTTTTGGCACAAAAATATTTAATATTTCGTAAAGTTTGGAATAAAACAAATCACAAGTGGAATTAACATCATTTGCCGTTTTCAAAAAATCCCAGTCCACACCAGACATGTGCATGTAAAGACCCTCAAAATCCGCCCTTTTAAAATTATAATACACATTGTTAATTTTCTGTTTATTAAATTTTTTCTCGAGCCCCAAATGACAATACACTGCCAGGGGGGGATGATGATTATCCACAGGCAGTAACACATCCTCAGCTCTTTCAACTTCACATGAAAATGAAATAGTGTTACACAATATCAAATCTAATAAGCGATTATTGGCGTTTTTTACCGAATTATATTGTGTAAAATCAAAAAATTGCATAAAATTCAATAAAGACAGAGTTTTATCATTAATACCGTCACCAGAGAATGCATTAAGAAAATCCGGCAGATTAAAGTCGCCCAAAAATAAAATTTTCGAATCATAAAGATTTTCAATTGAACACAGTTCTTCAAAAAACTGATTATACTCAAGGATACTAATATTAGGTGGAATATAAGTTAAAAATATGTAAAATGTGCAGACATTAATCGTAACCTTAACTCCTAGGAAATCAATACATGTGGGAATGTTACCAATATTCAGAACTGAAACGGTATAATCACTTTTTACTGCTAATAACGCTCCACCACCCCGACGACAGCCCATCTGATCAAAATCTCTGTCCGCGCGAAATACTGCATATCGCGAATCGCACAGTTCAGTGCTAAAAATGTCCGAGTCCAACCAAGTTTCAGTAAAAGCCAGTATGTCGAAATCGGCAGACAAAACTGAGTTAAAAAGATCATTCGTTTTGCTCCTAAGGCCCCTCACGTTCTGATAGTAAAATGATATTTTAAATTTGCCCGGCCCGTTATTGAAAGGAGTGTACTGAGCATTGACAGGATGCGCAGGCAGAACATTTTTTATCTCATGAACCGAATTCGAGCGAGTGTGGTGTGTTTCACCTGGAGGAATCATCAGTAACTGCTATTTCCTAGATCCGATTATATCAAATTTGACTTTTTCTAGCGTTTGTTTATATGCAAAGCAATTGACATAATCCCAAACCGGGTGATTATCACTTATATCTAATTTTTGTTTTTGTTTAATATTATAGCAGTTAACACATTTAAAATGTTCTTTTGTCGCCTTGCAGGCTTTAACTTCATGATCACCCGAACAGAGAGGACATGATATATTTTTTCTACAGAATTTTGCGGTATGATGAAAGTTGTTACATGTAAAGCAGCGCGGAATTGAAAGAGCCTCATAAACAGTACAGTTATCCAAACCCACCACCAGCCTACCAATATCTGTAATTCTCCGAAAAGTCACCGCATCCAACTGCAGGTCAGCCTGATAAATTCGATCATTTTTCTTTGTATGCCATATTTTTACTAATTTGCACTGCGAAGTTGAACTAAATATATGCACATTCTGGGATCTGATACACTGCATGAGTATCTCTTCTTCATATTCCTCGGACAGACCAACAATCCGAACAGTCGGCTGTATGCCTCGAAGTCCTCTTACTTCATAGTTATCCAGTTTTTGTGAAGCTAATTCCCTAAATCTATTGGCGCTGGTCGGACTGGTACTTAGCACGAAACCACCATTGGATACGGGCTTCACTTTATTGAATGCAATGTGTTCAGCTACTGGATTGATGTTTTGTAGAATATCTAACCTGGTAAGCGAGTTTTCTTGGTCCTGGTTTTTCGGCATGATAACAATTTTCGAAATTTCATTGCGTTTAACAGCGTCCGCATAGCCTAATGCCAAATTTTGGGCTGGCGTGAAAGGGGACGTTTCGGAGACTCCGTCTCTCACTGATTTTACAATGTCACCTGTAATATTGCCAATCTTCTCTGAGAATAACCTAAGTAGTTCAGAGTGTTGATTTTCTAACAAGGTCTGCATTTTGTTCCCAAGTTCATCTGCATTAAAGGCATGACAAGTACGGCATCTCCACGACACTCCCGACACTGTGTTAATAACGCTGACCGCCTCAGGTGGGACGGACATACAGTCAGCGTGATATCGTTTTTTGCACAACCCGCTGCACAATATCATCGCCCTACGGGCGGACGAATCGCAAAAACCACACTTTGACATGATGGTCGAGGGCACTTCACGAACTTTTTTTACCTTACATAATAGCCGAAAAGTTTAGCTACACCACTGTATCAATTTAACGTATTGAAACAAACGAAAAACCACGTTTTACGGCGTTCAAAGAGGAGCATTCGATCACACGTCCGTTTAATGCTTCATTTATAATAATTATAGTTGTTATATTGGCAATATAAGAACTATAATTGCATAATATTACACAGGGTCCTGCAATAGAGGAATTCAAAGAACTCTTTTCAACTTCATTATAATAATATAAGGAGCAGGACCGTACTGAGTTACTAAACAATTTGTTCTAATCAATCAATCAACCACAAACTTACAAGTTTGTTAACAATAATTTTTTTGACTTGCCTGGTACTTATTGACATTTTGTTCTTTAATTTATTTTCGTGAAGTATAGTATTAATAAAAAAAAATCGTTGAGAGGAAATAGGTATATTTTCTATTTGCAGCGT
>JAEQML010055194.1:0-36541 GCA_016904865.1 Pissodes strobi | reverse complement strand
TGATGCGTACAGGGTGCGCAAAAACATAGAAAATTTCAAAAAAAGTTTATTGAGACTTTAAGCCCCAAATTTTGATATGTCAAAAATGTCTTTTGCAAAAATAATTTTGAAAATTATAGGTACACGGTTTTTCCTTATCATTTGCCACCCCTTTACAAATTTTATTTAAAGGGACACTGTGGTAATATTTAAAACGGCAAATGATACAGCGAAGCTTAAATGAGAAAAAGTAGCGCACAATATACAGTCTGTCCAACGCAATCGCAATGTTACGTGATATCATTTCACTCTTTCTAACCCATTGACGTTAATCAGAACTATGACATATCATGCTATGATGCGTAACATTGCGATTGCATTGGACAAAGGGTACATGATACAGTGCCGCATTGAAATTTAAAATATTTTAACTACTTTTTTCCAAAATATCCGAAAAAAGTGAAATTTTGCAAAAAGGTTTTTAATGTTTTCCTAAGCAAAAAATTTTGTTTGGCAAATCTGGTATTGTGTGGTATAGTTTTGCCAGCAAAGCAAGAAGTTTCAAAATATTCAGTAATAATGTTTTAGGTAATCCTGAACTGATGAGCCTGAGTCCTGACTCTTTAATGAAAAAATTAGTTTGCTCTGACCATTTCGAAATGGAGAGTTACATGTCAGAATTTTCAAAAGTATTAAGGTGAGTTATTTGCATACAGTTACAAATTACGACAGAAATAATTAACTTTGATTAAGCATTTGAGCGAAAATAAAAAAATAAAATAAAGTAAAATTGCGACGGATCAAAATTCAATTTTTTATTGTTTATTTATTTTTAAAATTTATTTAACATCGTTTAATAAAATTTAAAAATTAAACAATTTAATTATACCAATTTAAATATATAAGGTTGTAAGGACAATATTGTAATGCAAAAATATAACATTAGGCCTATTATTTCTAGAATTGATGCTCTGCCAAAGCCCTTTGGATCTCAGCAAAGTGTATCTCAGCAAAGCCCTAATGAATTAAAGGTTCTAGCACCAAAAAGAACCTATTCGGCAAAAAGAAAAATCGATATGGACCTCCCGAAAAAAAGAAAAAGTAATAACGATGGTGAATTAGAAGTTTTGATGCCTTCCACATCTCCAGCAAGTTATTCAAAATCAAAAGGACAATGGTTAGTTGAGTCAACTCCTAACTTTGAAACTCCTACGAAAATAAAGAGGAAATACTTTTACCGGGAATCCGATAACGACAGTGCCACTATAAGGCAGCTGAAATATGGATATGTCGTGGTCCATAGTGTAAAAATATTTTCAATTATACAGGGTGCTTCGTAAAAACCTGATGTTTGTTTTTTGGAATGTCCTGTATATTATTGCACATTTAGATTCTAAATAAAATTCTAGATATATTTCATCTATATATTCTATACTTAAGTGTAACCGTTTTTGACAAATTTCAAATTTTATGTCAAAAATGAAGTTTAAAGCGCCGGCGCCGATATTAGGCCAGTTTGCAGTTTCGGTTTAATAAGTAATAGTTTGGGTTAGTTTAATTTAAATCAGCAATCATAAAGAATTGACTTAAAATTATCTTTCGTTAAGTTCAAACATTGCACATTTAGTGGTCTCTACAGACATGATAAAATTATGTGCTAATGACGTTGGTTTCAACGCTAATAGCAAGCCCCTTATTTGTACTACTTTAAACGTTAAACGTTATAACAGAGCATGCGCAGTAGCTCAAACACAACCGATTACATTATTAACCGATAACGTGTTACCTTATTAGACGGAGGATAAACGTAACGCTAATAAGCGATAAAGTTAATACAGTGTTGCCCAATATAGACAACTTGTATAGGTAATTATCCAATTGTTATTAAAATATGTACTAATTAGGTTTTGGGCCAAAATCCATTTTACAACCCTGCACTGTGGGAGGTTATTCAAGAAAACCTATTTCTTGTAAGTGGAAAAAAGTTTTCCATCAGAACCGTGAAAGAACACGTGGAAAGAATTGTTAAATTGTGGTTGGACAGTACTAGAACATTCGAGAAGAAGTATGTATGAGTTTGAATTATATATTTTTATTCATTCCAAATAGGAAACCAAGGGAACAAGGGGATGGCTATATTCTTAGGTGAAGCACGAGCTAGATTTACTTAACAAAATAGAAACCCCCAAGAATATGAGCTTGATCTGATACTCCTGCATTAGGTACCCAACTCGTTGCTATCATATACAATAGGTTTGTTCTAGCAGCGATTTCAAACAGTTCCAAACCGATATAAGCGACGCTTGTATCGTTATGCGCAGCTCCGGATGGTTTGAAACCGTTTGAAATCGCTGCTAGAACAAACCTATTATAATACAATGACGAAAGCCACGGGTACCTACCTATATCAAAACCTATAAAGCAATATTTTTGCATTTGTTTGTGCAATTTACCTAGTTCATTGGTTCAAGTGGGGAATTGAAGAAGAAAAAACTGAGAAAGATGTTTTATGCCAGAATATATACGATCTAATGGCAGAATTTAAAAAAGAAAAGAGAGAAAAGAAATCTATATCTGACCAAAAAAAGGAGGGAAAAGAGGCAAGAAATAAGTGGGTCATTATGCCTTCTACCTCTTTGGAAAATATGGATACCTCAACAGAAGCTGAATTATTTATTAGACATGATCATTTGTGTAATTATATCATAAGAAAGCAGACAGATGTTTGTGTTGTAGTTTTCATCATAGATTTTTTTATAGATTTTGATGCTTCTAAAGAGGTTGTAGATTTTGAATATGATGAAAACTTAAGCGATTCACAGATAATTGGAGCAGACTTGAATTTAAATAGATGTAAGTTATAAAGCTGTTATTTTTTGGTGTTTTAGTTTTATTTATATAAATAAGTTCTTTCAACATTTATATCTTTAATTTAGCTATGACCACTTTAGAAGACAATACGAAAGTTAATGCACCCCGCACCCACCCACAAGGAGAAAGATAATTGTCCACCAAAACCTGCTGCTTCTCGAGCTTCAATGACTCCAAAAACTACAACTAAGATTCTAGGTAATTTTTTATTCAGCAGGCATAAAAGTTTTTTATGTAATGTGTGGGCATCCCTTTTTCCAAAGAGCTTTCCAAATAAGCTACTAGAGTAGATATCTTTGAAATTACCTTGTACAGAAGTTTGCCCTTTTATTCTAAGGCCTGTTAGATCTAGGAAGAGGGAAATTAATGCTCAGAGACAAGGTTTGGCATATCTGCATGAGTATGATAAAAACCAAGTCGAAATAAAAAATAAAGAGATTGAAATTGAACAGAGAATATTAACATTGGAGGTAAGGAAACTTGCATTACAAGAAAGAAAGCTTAACCTGATTGAGTCTGAAATGAAAAATTTCTTCAATTTACAGAAGAAGAAAATTAATTCTGAAATTGAAGAACGAAAGAATCATTGAGCGACAGGAGAAACTCATAGAAATAGTTTTAATGAAAGGTTCTAATCTTCGATCTTTTTAATCTCTATGTTTTCTCTTAGAACATGTAGGCTTGCCAGATATAAATTTTGAAAAAGGGGTATTTTCGAAATTTGCTGAACAAAAAATTTCATAAAATCCCAACCGCACCCAAATTTGATCCAAAATTTTAGGTGTGTTTCTTAAATTGAAGTTTGTGCCCGCATGCGATAGGTGATGCCAATTAGGTTTTAAATCGAATACGGTGTTAAACAATAATTTTTGAAAATCTATTCATCATTTTAATTTTTTTGGAAGTGGAGTGCTGAATGACTCGTGCCTCTTCCAGATAAGAATTAATTTTTGTGTAACAAATACGCCTATCTTGAAATGGGATATTTTTGGCACCCCTTCTGGATTTTTAGAAAAAGGGTATTTTTAAAATTCCCTATAGAAAAAGGGGTGCGTCTGGTAAGCCTAAGAACATGGCACGTATTATAATAAGACCCTTATAAAATGTTTAACCTACTAATCATGAAGAGTCAAATATGTGGACAAGGATAATAATTTTTAGTCATTGGTAATGCATTTGCATGTTGACTTTTATCTAAAAAAATTTTTATATCAAGGCTGCCTAATATGCAGAAAGACTGATATTTTCATTTCTAGATAAGTTAGTATTATATTATTTGTTATTTTATATTCTATGAAGACTCTCAAGTATGAAAAAGGACTGCGATTTTAATATTTAGAAATTAGTATTAGACATTTAATCATGTACTTGCAAGTTAACAAGAAATGTGATTTTGATCTTTAGCAATAATTATTAATGTTTTTGTTCCTATAATTAGAAGTTCTTTTAAAAAAAAATAGGTATTAAGAATATCAAATATGTAGGTACCTACCTACCTACCTATCTACAAGGATTTATGTGATGCCAAATGTGTTCCTGTGATTATTATTGTCTTCAGACAATAAATGATATTTTAAGAAAAAAATAAAACACTGTTGTCTCATATTCTCCTTTATTACCTACTTTAATTATTCAACCAATTTTAATTATTTATATATTCTCAAATTTTATAGTCTGCATGATTTGCACACAAACAGAAACTACTTCACAATTTCAGCATATACTTATAGTCTAAATACTAAACCAAAGTAAACAAAATGAATAACAAAAATATATACTTATAGAAAGTTAAAAAGAAAAAAATATATCAAATTGCGAAAACAGTCAGGTACTGTAAACAAACAAATAAATACTCCAACTAAAGATGTGGGTCAATTCCAAGTACCTAAACTCCCTGTTATGCTTTCTATACACTATTACTGTTATTATTACATTACATTATTATTACGTCTATCGCATCACCTTCTATACAATAATTCCAATAACTTATGATTATACTTCGGTCTCGTCTCATAAATACCATTGTGTAGTACCTTCGGTTTAGCCCGAAACGATCACTATTTTAAAGCTGAAAAATAAACAAACACACACCTTCCGTCACCTGCCGTATTTGTCATCATCAGTCAGTCTTCTTTCTAGTGCGAAATCGATTACACGTTTCGCATCAAATTATCAAATTCCCGATTTGTTTACGCTTGGATAATGCCGAATTCTTCTAGAAAAAGACATAGAAGTAGAAGCCGTAGTAGGTCGGTGAATCATAAAGATATTGGTGCAGTACTAAAAAGGATAGAACGTCGACTATGCGAGGTCGAGAAAGATCAACAAAATTTTAAGAGGAGACGCCGCCGCCGTCATCGTTCTGGATCTACCACTACGGATTCTTCGAATTCCAGTTATCGCAGTCACAGCGAGAGTATCAAGTTATCGGAAAACGATTCTGATGAAATAACAGATAAGAGTAAGTGTAAATTACAAATATATCAAATTAAATAAAAATTGCTTTCGAAATGATATTGGCCAGATTTTAATTGCAGGCCTATAAAATAATTATTTATGTGCATTAGCAGTGATGTAATTTATATATTACCCTGGTTTTTATTGGGTCATATAGACGGTTGTACTGGTATGCTACCTGCCTAGGGTGGCAATTACAGCTTTAAAATATATTTTTCAAGAATGAAAAATGTTCATTATGCCTAGGGTGGTCTAATGCTAATAAGTAATTCATCAGTACGACACACTGTCACAATATTTACCTAGAGTGGTAAATATTGCAAATTTCATATTTACCTAGGGTGGTAAATATCGCAACGTAGTGTAGTGATATTCTTGTAATAATATCTCACTCTGATTGTCTAGGGTGGCAATAAATTAGTAATGCTTATAATATAATGATTATTTTAAGCCCATATAAGTTGGAAGTCTGCACCAAAGCTAACTAAATGGTATTTTATTAGTAGACTTTGTCTATATGCATGGTTTCCTTTGTTTTTTCATTAGATGAGGATCAAGGACAAGCAGCGGTAGCTCCACCAGTTTTTGATATTTCATCTATCTTTCGAGAAGATGATAATAAAGAAAAGGCATTTTCCGAACCAATCCAACTGGAATTAGCTACATCCTGGATTAGGATACTAGGTTTGGGCTTGACAGATGAGGTTAGAAAGGAACTAACACAAAAATATTTGGCACCTGAAAATTGTTAGGAGCTGTATCCTCCTAAAATAAACCCGGAAGTTAAGGTGGCCTTACCTGAGAACACCATAAAACAGGATGAGCGACTTACGCAGTTGCAAAGACAGATCGGTGCTGCGACTTCAGCTATTGCCCTTTTGATTACCAACATGGTAAAAGAAGGAGGGTGGGAAAATAAAGATTACATTGAATGCTTAAATGACATTGGCCGACTCCTCAGTGATGTGCATCACTCAGAATCAGTGTCTAGGAGAGAGCTTCTCGTAATCAATTTAAATAAAGACCTTCAAGATACTTTGAGAGCAACTCCAATTTCTAATTTCCTTTTTGGAAGCGAACTGGATAATACAATTAAATCTGCAAAAGAATTGGAGAAATCAGGCGATCAACTTAAGGTTCGTAAGAAATCCGTTCGCCCAGGGCCTAGTAAGCAGGAAAACTCCCAACGTCCATTCATGCCACGAAGGGGAACTCATCAGAGTGGACAAGGTTATCGAGTTCCCTACAAAAGGAAGAATGTCCTTGTTCAGCGGCGCCAGTATCAGTCCAGGGGACAGGACCACTATCAGAGCGAAAAGGGGCGTCGGCGTCGCCCCATGTAGAGGTTAGTGGCAGACTTAGACATTTTGTTCAAAGGTGGCGTGGACTCTCATTCCATAAAAGAATTTTGTCTTATATAACAGGTTTTAGTATCCCGTTGAATAAAAAACCAATACAAGCAGTTATACCCATAGAGCCAACTTGGACGCATAGAGAAAAACAAATTATTGGAGATATAGTTGGGAAATTGCAGCAAGATGGTACCATTTCTGTGGCTAATCCTAGGGTGGATCAGTTCATTTCTAATATTTTTATTGTTCAGAAGCCAGATGGATCGTATAGATTGATCCTTAATCTTAAAAAATTTAATAATTTTGTCAAGGCAAAACATTTCAAAATAGAGGATCATAAAGCAGTGACGCGACTAATTACACCAAAGTGTTTTATGGCTACAATAGATTTAAAAAATGCCTACTACCTTGTTCCAATAAAAGACACCCACAAAAAATATTTAAGATTTTATTTTAACAATTGTCTTTATGAGTATAACTGTTTACCATTTGGGTTAAGTTGTGCGCCATGGGTTTTTACGAAGATCCTAAAACCGGTAATAGCCTTGCTTAGGAAAAAAGGTTTCTTGTCAGTTATTTATTTAGACGACATTCTTCTTTTTGGTAATTCCATAGAAGCTTGTGCAAACAATGTAAGAGAAACATTAAATTTATTAGAACAATTAGGTTTTATTGTAAATTTTGAAAAAAGTCGCCTTTCACCAAATCAAACATGTAAATACTTAGGTTTCTTGTACAATTCACAGACTATGCTTATTTCTCTGCCTAATGAAAAACGTTTAAAATTAATAGATTTATTAAGAAGATTTTCTAATATGAAACATTGTAAAATACGAGAATTTTCAAGATTCATTGGTTCATTAATTTCATCTGCTCCAGCCATTAAATACTCTTTTTTATACACTAAGTTGTTCGAAAGAGCAAAGTATTTGGCCTTATTAAACTCTGGAAATGATTATGAGGCAAATATGTATATATCACCCTCTTTAGACATAGATTTCACTTGGTGGTTAAGCAAAGTTCAATATTCAAATAACACAATACGCTCCGATGATTTCCAGGCAGAAATTTATACCGATGCTTCTAGGTCTGGTTGGGGTGCTTATTTTATGGGACATACCACCTTTGGTTTTTGGTCTAAGGTAGAAAAAGATTATCATATAAATGAACTAGAACTTTTAGCTGTATATTTGGGCTTAACAAGCTTTGCAAAAAAAAAAAAAAAATTAAATTGTAATATTCTATGTCGTATCGACAATACAACAGCAGTGTGTACAATTAACCGCATGGGTAGCGTCAAATATGAAAAATTAAACCACTTAGCAAGAAAAATATGGGCTTGGTGCCAGGAACGAAATATATATATATTTGCTTCCTATATTGCTTCAGGGGCCAACATTCATGCTGACAGGGCATCTAGAGTAATGCATAAAGAAACAGAATGGAGCCTGGCAGATTACGCTTTTAAAAAAATTACAGATGAATTTGGTTTCCCAAACATAGATCTTTTCGCAAGTCGTCTCAATAAAAAGTGTAATAAATTTGTTTCTTGGATGAGAGATCCAGAGGCTTACAAGATCGATGCGTTCACTCTTAATTGGAAGAAATTTTATTTTTATGCCTTTCCTCCTTTTTCCATGATTTTAAGAGTTATTCAAAGAATTATCAGAGACAAGGCAGAAGGAATCCTTGTAGTACCTCTTTGGATCTCTCAACCATGGTTTCCTCTCTTTAAATCACTCTTAGTGTCCAAGCCATTAATTTTTGAACCTAAGACCACTCTTCTATCTTTCAGCGGAACACCTCACCCATTGTCGGAGAACCTTTTCCTGGTAGCAGGGAGGTTATCAGGGAAGCGTTGTTACGACGGGAAGTTCCCAAACAATCAATAGAGATATGCATTTCTTCAATATCTGTTTCCACCTTAAAACAATATTCAATAGGACTTAAGCTATGGTGGCAATTTTGTATATCAAATAAACTGGATCCTTTTGTTCTTACGGTACCAAATGTATTAGAATTTTTGACCAGTCAATTTAATAACGGAGCTTCCTACGGTACTCTCAACTCTCACCGTTCGGCACTCGCGCAGATAGCAGGCCCTGAAATGGCTTCCGATTTTCGAATCAAGAGGTTTTTTAAGGGTATATTTGGGAAAAGACCTCCAAAACCAAGATACGAGAACACTTGGGACCCTACTATAGTTCTAGACTATGTAAGATCCATACCAAATAACAGCATATCTCTGGATACTCTAACAAAGAAACTTGCAGTCTTAATAGCATTGGCAACAGGTCATCGAATTCAGACTTTAAATTTAATCAATATAAAAAATATAGTTATTAAACCAAATGACAAAGTGGAAATTAGAATAGTTGATAGAATCAAATCCACAAAATTGAATAAACCTCAGCCTTATCTCATTTTACCATTTTTTAAAGATGACCCAGAAGTCTGTGTTGCTAGTCTGTTATTACAATATTTAGAGATAACTAAAGATTTGCGAGGGCCTTGTCAATATCTTTTTATAACATATAAGAAACCATATCACAGGGCCACTTCACAAACTATCAGTAGATGGATTAAGAACATTCTGAAGGAAAGTGGCTTAGATATAGAACAATTTAAGCCTTACAGTACTCGTCATGCCGCTACTTCATCAGCAGATCGAGCAGGGGTGAGTTTTGATACTATTCGTTTGGCTGCAGGCTGGTCTAAAAATTCTAGTATCTTTGCTCAGTTTTATAATAGACCATTAGTTGATAATCAACAATTCGCTCACACTGTATTAGCTGCAAAAATTAATCAGTCTTGAGATGATCTTTTTTTTTGTCACTTTGTTAATGTTGTAGACATTAAGTTTACTAAAATTTCCCTTTGTTGCTCTTTCCCACAGGTTGTTGTTGTGTGAAATATTATATTTAAAACATTATACGAATATTTTCAAAAATTTTTGGTGGTTGAATATCTAGCCTCTTTGTTAACCAAGCGTAATATGAAGTGAAAAGTTGTTGCGTGCTGTTCTTTAAACATCTACACAATGGTATTTATGAGACTAGACCGAAGTATAATCATAAGATCAAACGAACTTACCTTAAGTGATGTTCGATCTTGATTATATGTAGGTCTCGTCGAAATAAATACGTCCCTAACCCACCCCATAATAAATTACTTAATTTATTCCCGTTACCTCGCAACAACAGCTTTAAAACAGACTGACTGATGATGACAAATACGGCAGGTGACGGAAGGTGTGTGTTTGTTTATTTTTCAGCTTTAAAATAGTGATCGTTTCGGGCTAAACCGAAGGTACTACACAATGGTATTTATTTCGACGAGACCTACATATAATCAAGATCGAACATCACTTAAGGTAAGTTCGTTTGATCTTATGATTCACTATACTTCTTAACAACATAGATTTGATACCCAAGTGATAGAATCACCTGTATGCATCAATCTATTCGATATAAAATGTATGTACTAAAGTAATCCACACATAATCACCCCAAATTTTCTGACACATGCACTTACAAAAATTAAAATTTAAAAACCCCACAAAACTGCAAAATTAGTTATTTTTAGTACAAAAACAGAACTTTATTTAAAAATAAATGCAACGTTGTCATGTTTGTTTTTTGTTTTCATTTGAAGAAATAAAGGTTTTTACTCGTAGTGTTCATATTTCCATGTTACATAACGAAAATCATGACCCTCGCCCCCCTCATAACGCTGAGGTTGGACCCCCTCCTTAAGTTTAAAGTGAGACTTGACAGATAAATCATATGTTATCTGTCAAATTTGACTTTAAACGAAGTTTACACTTTAGAGAAACGAGACGGTGCAATTGACCATTAATCGGCTTTAAGTTAGACGTTACACATCAAGCTTCAATAATTATTTAAAGGTCTTCATTAAATTCAAGGTATTGCTCTAAAGTTACAGGATTTACATTAAAAAAATTTGAAGTTTGGCTACCATACAAACAAGAATGACAGTTTGTTAACAAAGTTGCAGTTTTATAAATTTCTTGAATATCTTGTAACAAGAGTTTTTGATTTTTCTTAAAAGGTGTCACTCGTATAGGTAAGAGAAATAAAAATGGTTTTAGATCAATTAGGGTCACTTTACACAACGCAGAGGATGTTCGAAAGGTTTTGAGAAGCAGAAGAAATCTTGATCGGTCTCAGATGGTCTTTATAGACAATGATTTAACCACTCAGCAGCGAAAAAAACTTAAACAATTTAAAAAATTAATTAAAGGCCCGACAACAAAATGGGGAACCAAATCTTGTTATTAAATATGTTAATGAATGGTGTACCCAAGATTGTGCCAAAAAACTAGCGGGATTTGTTAACGACTTTCTAGTTTATTTTCAAAATGTTAGGGGCCTTAGAACCAAATTGATAAATGCTTCTTACTCCCAATATGGTATAATTGTATTGAATGAGACCTGGTTAACCACCAACTTCTCTGATAACGAGTTGCATTTATGTGATTACAATGTGGATAGAAAAGACAGATCTGTTGAGACTAATGTTTACTCCAGGGGTGGTGGCGTATTTATAGGTGTCCATAAAAGTATCAGGAGTTCATTGCTTAAGTCCAACCCTCATGTGGAACACCTGTTTGTCTTGGTTGGCTCGGGGGAGCAACAAGTTATTGTGGGCACTGGATATTTTCCTCCCAGGGCAGCTTTAGAGTGTTATGTTGCATTTAGTGAATCTCTGGACAGGCTATGTGATGATCTTCCTCACTGCAAGCTTTGCGTTGTTGGTGATTTTAACTTGCCTCATGCTACCTGGTCTGTTGAAGGACTCAGTTCTGTTGCTGTTGCCGTACAACCTGCATCACCCAATGAAGTGGAAGCCATAGAAGCTATTTCAATTATATCCTCTTTTCACAATTTATACCAGGTCAATACTATTAGAAATGAAACCAATTCTATGTTAGACCTGATCTTCAGTGAGGACCAGAATCTGGACACCTTTTTAGCTGAGGCAGCTATTGCGACACCTGACAGATACCACCCACCCTCATCTTTTAAACCTGCAGTGTCTTGGCAGGGGAGTGGTGGGATTATTGGGAAGGGTTTTTATAGAGACTTTGGTTCCGTAGATTTTAATTTGGTTTCAACTTTTCTTTCAAGCTTTGACTGGGACTTTTTATTCTTAAATAAATCTGTTGATGAAATGATTAATATTTTTTATGAAATAATGTATTTGTGCATTGATCATTTTGTCCCTTTGAAAAGATATTCTACAAAAAAATTCCCCATTTGGTTTTCAACAGATCTTAAAACTATGATTATTGAAAAGAAAAAATTGCATAAGCAATATATGAACACAAAATTGTACTCTGATTATGTTAATTTTTGTAATATTAGGGCAAGATGTAAACCTTTAAAGAGACAGTGCTATAATGATTATATTTATGTTACAGAGCTTTCCCTTAATAGCAACTTGCAAAACTTTTGGAAGTTTGTGCGCTCCAGGAAGGGCAGTTCTGCAATTCCCAGTGTGATTTCTTACAATGGTATTACCTGCTCTTCAGGTGAGGGCATTGTGAACTTGTTTGCGGAATATCTTTCAGAAATGTACACTGACCAGCAGTGCATTGTTCCTCATGATCTGACTTTTAACCATTTTCAACTGTCTAGTGTTAAAATATCAATTTCAGAGATTTATACCGAGCTGTCCAGACTGGATGTAGGCAAGGGTCCTGGGCCTGATGGTTTACCACCAGTTTTCCTGAGGCAGTGTCGTTTTTTTATTAGCGAGACCTCTATTTATTATTTTCAACTTGTCTTTGACTTCTGGTATTTTTCCAAGCTACTGGAAGTCAAGTTTTATCACACCTATCCCTAAAGCTGGAGACAGCTCGCGGGTTCACAACTACAGGCCCATCAGTATTCTTAGTACAATTCCTAAATTGTTTGAGAAGTTTGTTTGTGTTGCCCTTACTTCTTTTCTTCGTGGTCAATTATTGCATGAACAATTTGGTTTCATTGCGGGACGTTCTACAGAACTGAATATTCTGCCCTTTTCTGATTTTCTGAGTCCTTGGAGGGGAGGGATATCAAGTGCATTCTTTGTATGCCGACTTCTCCAAGGCCTTCAACAGGGTTGATCACAGGCTTTTGATCTATAAGTTGGAAAAATCGGGAATTGTGGGTCCCCTGTTAAGGTGGCTTGAGGCTTACCTGGTGGGTCGAACGCAGCTTGTTAGAGTTCTAGGCTTTGAGTCTCGGGAGATTCAGGTACTGTCTGGTGTCCCGCAGGGTTCCCACTTAGGACCTTTGTTGTTTAACCTCTATATTAATGATGTATCAACATGCTTTCAGTATAGTTCTTTTCTTCTATTTGCAGATGATTTAAAATTCTTCCTCAAAGTCTCATCTATTCCTCTCAGTATTCCTCCTGCTGTTCCTATAGAGGACTGTCTTAAACTCCAATCAGATTTGGATGGGCTCATTGTTTGATGTACTAGAAATGGCATGGATTTAAACGCTGGAAAGTGCTACTCAATGTCCTTTAAAAGAAATAGGGATCCCTTAAATCACTCCTATTTTGTTGGTGATAACACGCTGAAGTCTGTGTCTCATATTAAAGATTTAGGAGTGACACTGGATGGCCCTTTAAGCTTTATTCCACACATTTCAGGGGCGGTCACCAAATCTCTTCAGATGCTTGGATTTATTAAGGGGTGCTCAGGGAACTTTCAGAATATTTCATCCATTCGTTTGCTTTATTGTGCACTTGTGCGTCCGCATCTAGAATTCAGTTCCTGTGTCTGGTCTCCATACTATAATAACCATATTCATAAAATTGAAAGTGTACAACATAAATCTTTAAGATATATTGCCTTTAAGCAAAATGGAGTACCTATAAATTATCAAGATGAGTTTGACTATCAGCAAATGGAAGTCTCGTTGAATTTGAGAAGTCTGAGATTCGTCGTAGTCGTCGTAGACATAAGGATCTGAGAGTATTTCACAGCAAAGTTACCTAAACTTTAGCTGTCTAAAAACTTTGGTGTCATACTTACATCAACATATTCTTTTAGGCGGTCTTGATTTAGCCAGTTTAGATTATCTAAGTCCTCTAAAAGGTATAGTTATCAAATATGTACGGTATGTATGAATACTTTTGGGACACTACCCCATCTCAGAAACTAAAAAAGAGGGTTCCAAGATAAATGGGCCACCTCAAAGTCAGAAATATTTTTGTATGTGCGCTTATCACTTGCCACATAACCTGATCGAATTGTAACCACATTTGGTATACGCAAAGCTTGAACAAGGCGTGGAATATTTCTCTTTTTAAAACGAAATTTAGTTCAGCTTCCTTTTCATCCATTTCATCCAAGTTAAAAATAGGCCTTGGGTCCGCTACATTAACTGAGTCGAAAATATTATGTAAAATCGCGCCCCTAATTAAATTATGGTCTATTAACCCTTGTGTATTTCGTCGTCTAATGGCATTCTCAATATTTTCTTCCAAATCCGCCATAACATAACAAAATTACCCACTTTTGAAATATTCTAACTCAAAACAAAACTAAAAGTGAGGTTTGTTTATACTTAACTTTATTAACGTCCGTCACAATCTCCATAAAAGTGGGTTTAAAAACTCACAAATGATAAACACGTAATACCTTATTTTTCAACAACTGCGCATGATCAATATAACGTTTAGCGTTTAACGTGGTTTAACGTATGTCAAAAATTAAGGGGCTTAAAATCTCTCTAATGACTAAGTCTACAAACGGTGAATTAATTTGCTCTGTCCTAGGAATGAAGTAAGACTTTCAGTGTTTAATAACGTATTTTCTTTTTCAGGTAAGTTTTCTGCAGTAGCTTCAGCCATGCCAAATTTTGCATTGGCTTATGTTACCTGAGTAAGTAAACCATTTGTAGAGTTGATTATTAATTATTGGTATATTGAAAATATGCTACTAAATTTACTTATCTTTCCATTTCTAATGCCGTAATCTAATTTAAAACGTAAAAACCGGTCTAGTGTAGTGTATCAGGAAAACACTCGGTATTTCATAAATTAGATCGTGAAGGCAACCCGACTAGTTCGAGGTCTAGACGAAGGTTATTTACATTACCCATTACACGTAATATTATTGTTTAACTCCAACGAACGCGATACTAGACACGGGTGAAAAAGGTTAGGTCAACCTTGTTGAACTGGCACTGTTATTGTAACATTATATACGTAATATGAACCTACACCAACCCGGCATATATAGAGAGAATACAAGACTTACTGACGCAATTGATATGCGTACGTAGATTATAAGAATATACACTATGTATAGCGTGACTATCTTATATAAACTTTGCTAAAGTTAATACAGAACTCTATAGTTACCTGGAGTATTATTCTATAAATAAAAGGAGTTGTACACTAGGCATCATATACTTTAGCAATGAGTATGGAAGTTATCATTTAGATCTTGATATTATAACAATGAACAGAGGTTTAAATGTTAAACTCTAAGATAAGCTAAAATCTAAAATTTAACAGCAAATAAGGCAGGAGTAACTTTGTTTCGAGTCCGAACGAATACCGCTTACTAATAAACAAACATTTAAATGAGAGTGCGATGTCCCTGTTAAAAGTTAAAAAAAAACCAAAATTACCTGGTTCACTGTTTACATCCACAACAGCGACCCGGGCTTGCAAAATACATATGTCAGCTTCAAAGAATAATTCTGTCCCACTGCTGATTTTGCCTGATGCCAGGCGAATTAGTTTAAAAATTGGAGGACGGCTTAAATTGCTTTTGTCTGAAATACTGGCGCTTTATGTAGTATATCTACGATGAATGTGAAGCTAATGAAAGTCTACAATGGTCCTCCGAAAAGGGGGTTATGCTATGGGCCAGCGACCTATACATTGAAAAAAGACACTGCTACGAATCATTTACTATTGCCTCGGAACCGGACGGATGCGCGGAAAAATAGACCCAAGCTACGGAAAAAGGACATTCTATTAGGAACGTGGAACGTAATAAGTTGGTACAGACCTGGAATTGCTACAAGAGCCATAAAACAATTACAACAACTGAAGATGGTCGTGACAGCTATCCACAATATAAGATGGACAGGTAGTGGAACTATACAGATGGAAGACTCGTTAGTTATGTGGTCTGGACATGAAAATAGGCACAAAAATGGATGTAGTTTCGTGATTAACAAGGAACTTGGATCGGCTGTTTTAAACTTTAAGTCAGCTAACGAGCATATTTGTACGCTCAGACTTAAAGGTAAATGGTTCAACTTGACTTTGTTCTCAGTCCACGCTTCAACAGAAGAAGCTGAGGAGGATAAAAAAGAAACGTTTTATGACACTCTATACCGGAAATACAGAGAAGCTCCAAGCCACGGCATGAAGATTATACTCGGGGACCTGAAGCCAAGATAGGTAGAGAAGACTATTTAAGACTGATCGCTGGTAACCAAAGCTTTTATGAGGAAACCAATGATAATGGGTCACGCCTGATCGATTTTGCTTCAACTTGCAACATGATCGTGAAGACCACCCAATTTCAAAGGAAAAACATATATAAAGAAACCTGGGTGTCAAACGATGGAGTAATTCGAAATCAGAGAGACCATGTGTTGATAGATATGATTGATGCTTGAAGTATGAGAGGAGCAGACAGCGGCTCTGACCATATGATAGTTAGAGCTAAACTAAGAAAGATGCTGTCTACACAAGCAAAGGAGAAACACACAAAGATCGAAAGATGGAATTCGGATAGGCTGCAAGATTTGGAAGTTGAGGCACGGTACCAACTAGCCATCAGTAACAAATTTCAAGCATTAGAAGAAATGGAGATCACAGTGGTAGAGCATGAATGGTAAGCAGTGAAAGCAGTCATAATGCAGGCGGCAGAAGAATGTGTGGGGAGAAAGAACAAGAGCACGAGTAGAAAGTGGTATGACAAGGAATGTGAGGACATATTGATCCAAGCGAATGGAATATCTATCGAACCCAACAGACCAAACTAAGGAAAATTTTAGTAGGAAGAGAGCGGAAGCAATAAGAACCTTAACAGTAAAGGAAAGAACATACGTAAACAAACAGATTGAGAGGATGGAAATAGCGAACAGACAGAACCAGTGCAGAAAGTTTTACAAAGAGGTTAAACTACAGAGAAGGGGAACAAACATGAAAACAGTTGGTTTTGTGAAAGGGGAAACGGGAGAATTACTTACAGCGGAGCAAGACATCATCAGAAGATGGAAAGAATATTTTGAAAATTTGCTTAATGCACGCAACGAAGAAAATGAAGAAGTGGCGGAGCATCAAACACCTGAACTAAAAATCAATATAATAACACTCGAAGAGGTCAAAGACGCAATAAAAGCGCTGAAAAGTTGGAAAGCTCCAGGAAGTGATGGCATTCAAATGGAACTAACAAAAAAAGGGTTGGCTAGAACTACATGCCAAAATACACCAAATTACAAAAATGATTTGGGAACAATAGAAGATGCCGGCTGAGTGGAGCGGGAGCATGATTATCCCAGTGCATAAAAAAGGAGATAAAAAATCATGTAAAAATTATACAAGTATTTCACTAATCAATGTTGTATTGTACTATTGAAAAGATTAACAACATTCACGGAAGAAATGCTGGAAGACTACCAATGCGGCTTTAGACCTAGCAGATCAACCATTGATCAGATATTCACCATTTAGAAAAGATACTCGAGAAATATTGGGAGTTTAACCAAGATGTGCAACAGGTTTTCGTAGATTTTTAACAGGCCTATGATTCCATCAACCGGAAAGCGGAAAGCAATGACCGAAATGGGTATTCCAAAGAAATTGGTGTCAATGACGCAGATGTGCGTCAAGAACAGTACGAGTAGGATGTCACAACTCAGAAACATTTTGTATTAATTCCGGCTTAAGGGACCCACTATCCCCCCTGCTATTCAACCTAGCTTTAGAATATTCAATGCGAAAAGTTGAAGCAGACTTAATCACAAGCATTTCGGCATGAGGATCCAAGATTGTTCTAGCATTCGTTGACGACGTCGATACCATCGCTCAGTCAACGCGAGATGTATGTGAAATTTTCTGTCGTTTTGAGGAAGCTGCACTGCAAATTGGCCTCAAAGTCAACGAGGACAAGACTAAATATATGGTAATGTCAAGAAATGCCAGAGATATGATCAGGCAGAACGTCTATATTAACGATCACAACTTTGAAGTTGTAAAGGAATTGAAGTACCTGGGAGCAATAATTACCCAGGATAACCGTGTTGAGAAAGATGTGGCAGCCAGAATAGTCGCGGCAAACAGGACCTTTTACTCCATTCAACACTTAATAAAATCTAAGTTTCTCTCCAGGAATACTAAGATTCGCATTTACAAAACCATATTCCGCCCTGTGGTGACATATGGAAACGAGACTTGGACTCTTAACCAAAAAGAAATGAATACTGTTGGTATGAGAACGTAAGATTCTACGCGCCATTTACGGCCCTTGTAAGGATACTAACACGCAAGAATGGAGGCGTCGACATAATCATGAACTCCAACAACTATTTAGGAAAGAGAGCCTTACTAGGCATATATAGGCATAGATGGGCAGCTCATGTAATAAGGGGCGATGGTCAGCGCCTTGTAAATACAGGTTTTTGGGAGAGACCGGTTGGCAGAAGACCAGTGCCAGTGGGACGCTCCAGAAATCGATGGAGGGACGCTGTAACGGCATACCTTAGGAAGATGGGCATTAGACTATGGGAAATAAAGGCACAAGACCGCCAAGGATGGAGGGCAATAGTGAATGCGGCCTAGACTCACGACGAGTTGCAGAGCCAAACAAGAAGGAGAAGAAGATAAATGTTTCCAGATTTTTTTTCGGTTTATCAAATGCTTTTAACTTTGGCAACAAGATGTCATTAACGGCTACAAAAGCGCGGTTTTGTCAAATTATCTTATAATTGTTTCGAAATAGCTGTTGTTCTAAAGAAGAATTTTTGTAATGTGTTTTATAGACACCTGCAACCTGAAGTGGAAGCCACTCATTTTGTACAAGTTGATGCCGAATAATCCGTGGAAGGCTTAAACCTATCTAGGGCTTGCTTAAAGCTTAAACCTAAAAACTCTTGATATCATAACTAACCGATGCAACGCTATAAGCAGGATTCAGTATTCATGTTTCATTATTTTTTATTTAATATTATGTAGGACAATATTTAGAAATAAGCAGCCATAGTATAGTGGGTCTAGCAGAAACGCACTGGAAAGGTTCGGGACACTTCATATCCAGAAATAACAACATCATTTTTTACTCAGGCACTGAGGACATATATCCAGAAACGGCGTGGCCATCGTAGTTAACAGAACATTAGAGAATTCCATAACAGAGTACAGGGCAGTCAGTGATAGGATCGTATTGGTCAGATTTAACGCCCGTCCAGTGAATTTGAATATTGTACAAGTGTATTTTCCAACAAGCGACGCGCCACACGATGAGGTAGAAGAATGCTAGTCACAATTAGAACAACTATTAGAGATAAGAGAGATAGAGATAATAGGAGACTATAATGCCAAAGTTGGAAGAGAACCTGGAGATGAACATCTACGCAAAGTGTTCGGCAAATATGATTTGGGAGAAAGAAATACCAGAGGAGAACGACTGCTGCAATTCTGCACTGAGAACAGTTTTTTCATTACGAATACAGGATATGAACATTATGTAAGGCGACTATACACGTGGACCTCCCCTGGAGGCCTATATACGAATCATATATACATCTTAATAAAATCCAGGTGAAGGACTTCAATAAGGAATACCAAGACGTATCCGGGAAAAGATTGCCATAGTGATCACCAGTTTCTTGCAGCAGAGCTCCGCATAAAATTAAACATAATGAACATTTCTAAACAAGGGCAAAGGTAGAAATCTCCAAATTAAATCCACACATGCAATTAGACAATGACTCCAACTCATTGTGGAACAAAACAATAATGGTACTGCTAGAAGTGGCATCACAAACTGGAGTCACAGCGAAACAAAAGAGAAAAGCATGGATTACAGAGAAAACCTCGAAGAAAATTGAATAGCGGAAACAACTGAAGGCCGCGGGCTTATACAAGGAAGAGGATAGAGAGCAGTATAACAGACTCAATCAAGATATCAAATATGAGCAGAAGTCGAGCATCACGCACACAAGAATGAGTCAAAGGACCTGTTTAACAAAGTCAACCAAATTGCACGTACGTTCTACTCAAAGTCCTGGGCAATAAAATTGGAAGATGGTAAACTAATAATAGACAGAGCACAGGCAAAAGAGCGATGGAAAAACTATTGCGAGAAATTAATGGAAGACACTGGAAACTCAGAAAGTCACACGCAAGTTATAACATACAACGAAAAAGAACCTCCCATACTGAGAGAAGAAGTAATGGCTGCAGTTAGCAAGTTGAAAACCAACAAATCGTCTGGAGAGGACGGCGCGCGGCGTGGTTGCTGAAATGCTGACTGAACTTGAGGATAGAGGAGTTAAACTACTTCATAGCATCTGTCAAATGATATGGGATACCGACACTTAGCCTGATGATTGGACGAAGTCAGTATATGTGCCAATACACAAGAAAGGACCAAAAGACATATGCGACAGCTATGGAACAATAGCTTTTATTTCACACGCTAGCAATGTCATGTTAAAGATAATATCGGAAAGCATAAAGCCTTACCTTCTAACACAATTACCACCAGAACAAGCCGGGTTTGTCCCAGGCCGCGGAACCAGAGAACAGATACTAAACCTCCGACAAATAATCGAAAAATCGAGGGAATTCAATGTGCCTACTTACTTATGCTTCATAGTTCATAGATTACTCTAAAGCATTTGACTGCATACGGTGGCAAAAATTATGGATGATCTTGACTTAATATCGCTAATACGAAATTTATACAACAACAACACAGCCTACGTCAGAGTAGCGGGAGATCTGACCAATCCATTCAGATTGAGTAAAGGAGTCAGGCAGGGTTGTATACTAAGCCCACTACTCTTTTAACATCTATGGCGAGTGGATCATGAGGAAAGCGCTCGATGACTGGCAGGGAGGAATTACCATTGACGGCATCAAGATTTGTAACTTGCGCTACGCCGATGATACGACTTTAATCGCTGCATCGGAAGAAGAATTGATCAATCGAAGAAACAAGCAACGACGTAGAAATCCAAAATAATCATAATTGATCGCCAAAATAATAACAGACTTGAAGTAAAAAGGATAAACAACATCGAGACAGTTGACGCTTTCATATATCTTGGTACCACAATCTCGAGCACGGGCAGATTCAGCGAGGAGATAAAGAGGAGAAGCGCAATAGCGAAAGAATCCACATGACCAAACTAACCAAAGTATGGAAAAGCCATCACATATCCCTTAAAACCAAAATGAGATTGGTCAGGAGCCTGGTGTTTTCAGTCTTCCTATATGGATCAGAATGCTGGACTTTAAAAAGGACTGATAAGCAGAAGATAGATGCCTTCGAAATGTTTTGCTGGCGCAGAATGCTGAGAGTGTTCTGGACGGAGGAAAGAACCAAGCAATCCATTCTGGACCAACTCAGAATTAAGAAGAGATTGAACATTGTGGTAGCGGAGAAAATAGCTAAATTCCTTGGTCATGCGGTTAGAAGAAATGGTCTTGAGAGACTCGCTTTGGAAGGGACAGTCCCTGGCAAAAGATCAAGAGGAAGGTCGCCTACAAGATACATGGAACTTATAACTGGTCTTACCGGCAAAAATCTCACCCAAACATTCAAAATGGCAAAAGATAGACAGGTATGGAAAGCCATCACAGAAAACAATACATGAATTCATGATGTTGGAAATCGAGCAAACGACTAAGAAGAAGGACAATATTTGAAGAATATGCCAAGTTTTAATTATACCGTATACCGAGGGCGACAAAAAAAATCGTTATAACATTAAAATTCGCTATAATTTATCCAGCAATTTTCAAATTTACACTACCTTTTATCTCCAGTAATAAGAAAGTTGCCGAGTGTTCCAGTTATAAAAAAACACCCTGTACATTAAGGTGCGAAGTGATGGTAATACAGCAATGGTAGTAATTTGTTCGTGAATTGCTTTTTCAAGTAAAATCACCGCTTTAATAGATATTGAAATTTACTACATAAGTTTGACCAGCAAAAAATTACTGCAATTTATTTCTCATGCAATATTTTTGTGAGACTTGGCAACACTGTCGATAGCCACGACTGGTGCCTTGGCATCTGTTTTAGTATCAGCTGTTGCCAGTGCAATGCAGATATTCGACGTTTACGTGTCCCTGCCACTGTCTAGATATTCTGAATATTAATGAGTCCGCTCACTCGAGCGTGCCGCGTAAAATCAGAGAACATCCGGTAGGCGGTAGGTGTTCTCTGGTAAAATTTCCCTCTGCCTGCGCCGATCCCTCAGCTAGCCGGCGCGGTCGCGGCGCGGCGTTGTCACGCCTTTAGGTCGGGGCGCGTTTTTGTATAATCTACATGAATACAGTGTTAACTTCGTTTTATTGAATATTATTGGTTGGTATAAATCATACACTGCCTGAACGCACCTAGGAAATATATACGCGATTACAGTGCAGATCGGGACGCTATATTAAAAATTGTCAAGCATACAGGGCTCCAGTATCGTGGAAAATAGTATACACGGTAGCAGTATCATACAGTTTGCGTAGGTGCTTTCAACGCCCATTTCCATTTTATTTTGTTTACTTATTTTTAATCATTTGATTCTTGTTAATAGTGTTAAAAAGCTATGGAAAATATTAAGAAGGCCATTTTTTTAATTTGTGATAAAGAATGTGCCTTTAGTCAAGAAAGTTATATAAATGAACATGATTTTACATTAGTTGTCCGAACAAAATATACCGAAGAAGTACATAAAAATTATGCTAATTTTTGCGACAAGTGGATTAAAGAATTCTCCACTCGAACAAAAACTCAATGGATTGTCAGAAGCACGTGGCCCAAATTAAAAAAGTTACTTTATCGAAAAAAATTTGTGTGTCATCATAACAATTTTAATAAACTTGCAGAAACACAAAGAAAGAGATGTAATTCTGTAAAGAATAAAGGGAAAAAATGTACTGCTGAAATAGACTTTAAATTTAAAAAAATTAATAGAGGAACCATAAAGAATGATCAATTTTTAAAAAAAGGTTATGGAGTTGTTATTAAGGTAAGATATAGTTACCTGTTTTTTTAGAGAATAAAATTATCTTTAATTTGAGATATAATAGGTATAGGTAGGTTTTTTATTTCACCCTTAAATCAGCGCCGCAAATAACACACAATTTTTGGGTATACATAGCTGTTTCTCAAATTTAAATCTATTTTTATGAACTATAAACATTTGCGTTTAAAAAAATATGTCTTTATTTTACTTAACAGACATATCCTGAAAATTTTGATTAGTTTTTGTTATTATTAACCAACCCTTAGACCTCTGAACACCCCCACCCCTCAATTAGGTAGGTACCCAATAAAGTGTCAACAGCTATGAATATAAGCCCCTTGTAAGTAAAAAAAAAATAACTAATGGGAAAGATAAAGTAAACCTCCAGAAATATTTTTCGAGAAAAAAAAATCCCCTCTTTCCCTTCTCCTATTCGCCCTGTGCGTTAGGGTAGTGGGAGAAATGACGAACGATCGTGCGCGCGAGTCGGAGAAATTTGGAACTTTATTCAGCTACTATACAAATAAACACGTGGAATACATCGAAAAGGGTCTGATGTCATATAAGCACTGTCGATTTTTAAGATTTTTTTGGGTTCAATGGAAAGATTACATCAAATGGAACACATTAATGCAAAAAAATTTGCGGATGAAGCACTTTTGACGCCAAAAAGTGAAAAAGAAATTTCAGAAAATTTCAGATATGAGGCCATTTAGTGACATTTAAATGCGAAAACTCTCCCAATATGACGTTAATGAAGACAATTTACTTGCAATGTTGTCAGACATGGCTAACCTTCTTGATTTTCAAGTAAGCAAATTGCAGGGGCATGTTTCATAACGTAGAATAACAACTTGTGAAAGTAACTAAACAAGCGCAAACCGCGCGCTTATTCTTTATATGCCTCAGACTAACAAAATAAGCTCTCATTTGTCTGTTAACTAACCCAAACTAACCAAAACTAGTCCAGACTAACGTAAACTAACCCAAACTAAACCAGATTGTCCAAAAGTAACCCATACTAAGCAAACCTAACCCTGGCTGTTTAGCCATACATTTATATATAATAAAAGTTTACTTACGGTACACTGTCGACGCAATTTGTTCATTTTAAATGCCTTAGATCAAGTATATTTGTCATAAAATTAAATAATTTTAAAAGACAAGCGCGGTACGCACGCTTGTCGTAACTCAACCACAGGTAACCCAAAATAACCAACACTAACCCAAACTAGCCAGCACTAACCCAAACTAACCAAAACCAACCCAGGCTAATACAAACTAACCAAGACTAACCAAAACTAACCCCGGCTAACCATAATTAACCAAAGTAAAAAGACAAGAGCGCGTAGCTATTCCAATCTAAGCAAAACCAGCCGAGCCTAACCAAAACTAACCTATACTAACCAAAACTAACCCTAACCAACAAAAATTAATCCAAGCTAACCCAGACTAACCAAAAGAAACCCATACTAACCAAAACTAACCCTAATTAACCAAAGTAAAAAAAAGTGCGGCACGCGCGCTTTTCTCTTCGCTATCCCAAAACAAGCAAATCCAACCCAGGCTGACCAAAACCAACCCATGCTTACCAAAGCTAACCCAAACTAATCAAAACTAACCAAAACTAACCCTAATTAACCAAAGTAGAGAGACAAAAACGCCACGCGCGCTAACCCAAACCAAGCAAAACTAACCCTTTTTTTTTGAGGAGAAAGAAATCTTCCAAAGACACGCGGCCGTTATTGATTGGGGGAGAAATTTCATTGTCTTGGCTTGATCTTCTACAGCCCGGGTAGTGTTGGATTCAAAGAGTGGTCTCTTTGCCTACCAACTAAAAAAAACTCCTCATTTTTTCGCTCCCTGGAAACCGCCCGCAGGCATTACGTCAGGGGAAAACTTCGCTAGGTGATAGCGAATGTCCAATTTGTGTCTGCGCTTAGTACTGTTCCCTATTTTCCTCTTCTCTCTCTCGTCTTTTCTCTTCCTCGCCCTTCTCCTTCATTATACTTTTCAGCATTTCCATAATCGATCCCCAGTGCTTTTCGTTGGTTAGCAGTAATTCAGCGATGTTTTCTTCGTTCAACCTTACTCCGCATGCTTCTACGGCCGTATCTCTAATTCCCTCGAACTTATGACAGTAGAATATTGTATGACCAGGTGTGTCCCTGTCTTGGCAATACCAACACTCATCGTTTTCCTGCTTCCTTATGTCCTTTAGAAATGTGCCAAAAGTTCCATGTCCTGTTAAAGCTTGTGTTGTGTAATAATCCAGCTCCCCATACTTTCTTGTGGTCCACTGTTCGACGTCTTTTATGAACGTCTCTGCCCAGCCATTATACATTTGCCATCTTTCCTGCCATTCATTGATTAGTTCTGTTCTTGCTTCAGCCCTGTATTCTTTCCCGTTTTGGTGTATTTTTTCTCTCTCTTTGACCAAGAGGTCAATTGGAGGTAATCCAGCCAGGACCTCCGCTGCAGTTGTGCTTACTGTTCTGTATGCTGTAGTTATGCCTATTGATAATTTCCTATTGACTCTGCTCAAGAGGTCTCGATAGTGTTTGAATTTAAGTGCGTGGCTCCATGCTGGTGCGGTATACAGGATCGCTGATGTCACAGTGCAGGCGATTATCCTTCTTTTCCTTGTCTTTGGTCCCCCTGTTCTTGGCATTAATCTTAATAGGAGATTCATCATCTGGCACCCCTTATCGACTATCTTTTTTATGTGCGTTGTCATGCGTAGGTTTTTGTCCAAGGTGACTCCCAGATACTTCACCCACTGCGACGTTGTTACCATTGTTCCTTGGATGTTTATTTGTAAGTGGCTTATTCTTCTCTTGCTTAATAATAAGATTGTCTCAGTTTTTTCCTTTGCCACTGTTATGCCCATGTCTTCTAGGTGTTCGACTACTTGTTTCACAGCGTATTCAGCTTTGTCCTCTAGACTAGAGGTAGTTTTGGCCGTTACGACTATGGCCAAATCGTCTGCATATGCCACCAGGTTCACTCCGTTTTCTGTTTTCAAACAAAGCACCTGGTTGTATAGAATATTCCATAGTATTGGTCCTAGAATGGAGCCTTGAGGGACTCCACAAGTCATTTCAAACATGTTGTTATTTGGGGCGATAATTTTTCTATTGCTGAGGTATGACTGAACAATTTTTACCAAATAATCCGATATGTTTCCTTCTTTTAAAGCATTGATGATCTGCTTCCAAGATGCGGAGTTAAAGGCGCAAAACTAACCCAGATTAACCAAAACTAACCCAAACTAACCTAAACTAACCCGAACTAACCAAAACTAACGCAAGCTAACCCAGACTAAGCAAAACTAACCCAGACTAACCCCAATTAACCAAAATAAAAAGAAAAGCGCGCTACGCAACATTTTCTCTTCGCTATCATAAACTAAGCAAAACCAACCCAGACTAACCAAAACTAACCCATACTAACCTAAAGTATCCAAAACTAACCCTAATTAACGTATTCCAGATTAAGCAAAAATTATAGAAACTATCTTTAATTAGCCAAAGGAGCACATTGAGGCGAGCGCGCTACGCGCACGCCCATCGCAGAATCAAAATTAATTCAAAGTAACAAATAAACGCACTACGCGTGATACTCTCTTAAACTAATCCAAATGATCTTTTAAATTTGTATCTATTTCAATAAACTAAATTAATTAGTTTATATGACATATTATTAAAAGTGACCCCCTTCTAGCCTAATATCTAATTCTAGTAAATCATATATACGAATTATTGTTACTTTATTAAACAAGGCCATTAAGAATCATTACTTATAAGTTTTCGTCCCACAGTACTTTTGGAACATATTCAACACGAGGCTGTTATATTTTAAAACCAAATAGAAATTACACTTGGCAACATCTACCCGTACAACAGCCGTGCTAAACCAACCTATATAATGATGTTTTAAGAAATAGTCATGTTGACGTTTATCTCATAAATATTATATTATGGTTTTAAAGTGCAAAAAACAGTTTTATTTGCAATTTGTATGAAAAGAAGATTTATATTATGTTATTATTAACTTTCTGCGATCATACCTTAGGACAAAGTGTACTGGAATTGTGTTTATTAGGAAAAAATATATGTTAAATTTAAACTTTTATTTTCAATTTATTTTGAGAAAATGTGCTTCATTCGCACATTTTTTTGCGTTAATGTGTCCCATTTGATATAATCTTTCCATAGAACCCAAAAAATGCTTCAAAATCGACGGTGCTCATATGACACCAGAACCAACAAACCTTTTTCGAAGCCGGTTCTTATGATTAGTGCAATGGACAGCACTAATATTCCCGAAAAATATATTTAATAACTTAATTTCAGTTTGTCTATCATTCATTCTAAAGTAATTTCAGTAAAACTTCATGAATCGAATTTTTAATCGTATCAATTTCACAATGCTATTTTTTTTATTATGATATTCTCATGTTTACGCTTTCATAACTTACGAAGTTTTGCTGAATACACACAAAATTCAATATCGAACTTGGCTTTTTTCAGTCGAATCGATAAATATTCTCATATATCAACGTATTATCTGCAGAACTAATTATATTGCACTAAAATCTAAAATTTTTCTTGAATTTTCAATCGTTTCCGATGTACTTGACGTTTTGCGTAGCCAAGAAATTCGCCACATTTTGTACCACCAGATGTCGCGTCGTGTAACGCACATAGCGAATAGTAGCAAAGCGAGAATTACCTCTTAAAAGTGTAAATTTTTAATTTTTTGGCAATAATTTAAAAACTATAACTTTCTCGGAAAAGGTGTTGACAGTTTTTTATAGTGCATGGAATTATCTTTAATTTGATATATTATAACAAGTATGCCCCTTTTTCCCATCCTTACCTCATAAACCTAATCCGAGTTTAACATTATTATCTAAATTAGCAAAACGTATATATTTCGGCTGTCTGTGTATTTATATATCCTAAATACTTGACAATGACAAATGTTTGGATTTTTACTAGGCACATATTTTCGGATTTGTGTCAATAACTTAAAAAATACTAAGTATTTGGAAAAACATACATAATAACTATTAAATCAGTAAGCCCTTTCTGTTATTTTCGATGTAAATGTTTATTGAACAAAAATTAAGTTAGTA
This sequence comes from Pissodes strobi, assembly GCA_016904865.1. NCBI lineage: Eukaryota > Metazoa > Arthropoda > Insecta > Coleoptera > Curculionidae > Pissodes > Pissodes strobi. The sequence goes on along the minus strand of JAEQML010055194.1, from coordinate 8,504 downwards.
GTTACAAAGCTTAAAGATGACTAAATGTATGTGAAATATTGTTTGCTAATTCAATATTTAAAGTAAATTCTACACAAATCAAACGTCTTTTTTTGTTAAAGGTAATTTTGCATTTTTGCCACTGATAGCAAATTACAGGGGACATCTGGGCAATTCAGGACATCCATCTTCCAGGATTCCTTAGATTCCCAGGTTGCTGCAAACTTCCAATGATCCCTTCTTTGTTGCGGTTATAAATTGTCCATATCCGCCACTGATATTTTGATTGGTGTCGAGAGAGTTGAAAAATAAGCACTTAGGTCAGATCGCTTAATGATGTGATCTGAGGCAACAGAATCCAAAATAAATGTAATTTTATTTTTATTTTCGTTTGTGTATTGTTGAATTCCAAGCATAAAAGCGGTTTTAGCTGCACAGTTTGAATAGTTCTATGTCTTTGTGACTGGTGTTTATATTCTAGTGATGCTTTCCTGTAAAAGAAACAATCCCTTTTAAAATATCCAGGCCTACCACAGTGGACAGTGATGTCATTTGGCGTTGTCTGCCTTTTTCTGGATTTTAAATCGATTATTTTATGACAATTTTCGGAACTGGTTCTGACGTTTCGGAATGTGCGGCATTTTACAACGGTGCAAAAAATTTCTTATCACTTAAGAGAACTTTATTACTTGTATCTCTATCTTCACTTGACAGCTTTACCTCATGATCGAGTAATCGTGTTTTGACAAAGGCTAAACTCAAATTATCCTCAGATAGTGTTTCAATGGCAGTTATCACACCATCATACGGGTTTGGAAGTGTTAATAGTAAGTGTGAAACCTTATCGGTTTCTTCTAGTTTAGCTCCTGTTGCTAATAATTCGCCAATCAGATCATCAAACACCATAAAATGTTGCATTAGCGAAGTATCACCCTGTAGTTTTAAACTTAATAATCTTTTTCGCAGGGCCAACTGAGACGCTATACTTTTTCGTTCATATGTTGTCCAAACTTTTCAAAATTTCCTTGGAAGTACTTTCTTATTTTGCAAACCCAACATATGATTCAGACAGGTACTCCACTAAAACCCTTTTTGCGACGCGCTCTATTTTAAGTCACTCTTCGGTTACCGGTTCAGGTTTTTCCAAGGGTTTTTCAGTGTCTATCACTTTTCTCGCGTCAAGTTCGGATAGAATAGCTCGAATTCTAAATTTCCACATGCCGTACCTTTCACCATCAAATGGTTTAATGTTCCTTTTTGTATTTTTGTTTTCCATTGTTTTAGCTCAATGCACTTCTTACACACAGTCACTAATAACTATTTTTCACCAAATACTTTAAAGTTCTTTTAATTAGGTCCTAAGCACTAAGCGATTTTTATTAAGCCAATTCGATACCTGGGCCCATAACCTATTGGATTATGGGGTAAAATAACAAACAGTGGATTTGGCTTTTCAAATAAAATTATTTATTCCTTGTTAGAAGAACGCACTCGGAAGGTTTCAGTTCAACTACCTAACTTAGTCAAAAGCGGTATTATCGTGCGGGTCTAAAGGTCACATTTTTCATTAAATCTCCATACATTTGACAGATTTTACACGCAAAATCTACCACGAATGAAGTTTTTACTGAAATTTGTGATCTTTGGACCCGCACGTTAAGATCGCTTTTGACTATAAACTGCTCTAGAAATTATATCTTAAAAGATGCCTAAAGAAAACCTTCAGACCACACAGGGCCAAGAACTTTTAGACAGCATTTTTATTCATAAGCCCATCATGAAGTGCCATCGTGATTTAATATAAACTTACTGAGAAGACAATGACCTAAAACCAAGCCTAAAACTAAGAAGATTGGAATTATTTTTTGTTAATATTCCAACAGTTTCTTGATATTCGATGCCTTTTTTTTGGGTGAATCCACGTGTCACTAGACGCGCATTAAAACGTATCGGATTACAGTTCCGTGTCAGTCTTCACACGAAAATCCCACTTATTGTCAATTAATTTCGCAGTTTGGGGCAATTTCCATGTATTGGTTGATTCTAAGGCATTGTTTACTGGAGTCATCACCTTTTATAGCCTTTTCGTAAGAATGGAGCAATTTGCAGAATAATAATCTGGAGGACGTAGAGTGTTTCTGTCTCTTAGCTGTTTTAATTCAATATCATTGATAGTAGCTTTAAAGTATTCATCAACTTCGTAGTCTTTGTCCATATTTTCAACGCTTTCTTCTTTTGAAGTCCTATCTTCTTCAGTTTCAATACTTCCTTCTTCTGGTAGAAAAACATTTTCTAGCTGAATATCTTCACATTCATTGAAACTTTCGAAAGTTAGGGTTAAATTTTGGTTTTTCCATTCTATACGTCTCATTTTCATTGAAGGTTACGTTGCAACTAACCTCAATTCGCCTCTTTTCAGGATCCCACAGTCCATAATTTGCTGAATATCCTTCATATCCAACAGATAATAGTTTCTTTGATTTATTGTCCCATTTCTTGCGAAATTGGGGTGGAATTGACATGTAAGCTGGACAACCAAAGATTTTCATGTGCTTTACTTCTGGTTTTCGTCCAAACCATTTTTCGTATGGTGTCATATTTTCAACTTGAGTTGATGCTGTTCTAGTCAGAATATAAACTGCCGTATTTACGGCTTCCAGCAAAACAGTTTTGTTTATCAACATCGTCCTGGCACTTTCTACAATTATTGTTCTTATTTCTCTCTCGGATCGGCCATTTTGCTGTGGTGTATATGTCGCTGAATACTCATGCAAAATTCCTATCTTTTTGATGAAAACTTCAATATCTTTATTGACAAATTCCCCTTTTCCTTGGTCGCTCCTGAATACCCTTATCTTGTCACTGGTCTGATTTTCCATCAGAACTTTGTATTCTTTGAACTTATTAAAGACTTCTGATTTCTGTTTCATGAAGTAGTATATTTTGACCCACTAAGTGAAGGGATATTCATTGGGCCGCAAACATCAGAATGTATCATTTCAGCAGGCTGATGTCTTCTAGGTCTTCCTAGGCTTTTATTACCTTGGCTTATTTACCTAACTGGCACCGCTCACAAAAGAATTCTGCAGTGTCATTAATCTTCAAATTTTTGACGATGTCCTGATAAGCTGTTTTCTTGATTGTGTTGCAATTTACATGACCAAGTCTATCATGCCACAATTTCATCGAATTATTGACGATGCTTACGTTGCACTCCGGCGGGATTTTTACTTTGAAGTTCATGACCCATAAATCACCGTTTCAGGTACCAAAACATGTCACTGTCGCGAAAGTCACAGCGATTTGTCGAGGAATGAAAAGTAAACTTACGATTCGTCATTATTCCCACTGAACAAAGACTTCTTCTTAGTTCTGGGACGTAGAGAACATTGTAGACAGTTCGATTTATCCATTGACCTTCCACAAGAGCTTGGATATGTATGGTTCCGGTTCCAGCTGCTACAATCCTTTTGTCATATGCAATTTGGACCTGCAATGGTTGAGAGAGAGGCTTCAATTCTGCAAACCATTCACGTTCACTTGTCATGTTAACACATGCGCCAGAGTTACAAATCCATTCAGTCTTCTTCATTCTTGATCTTGCTGAATAGGTTGCGGAAATATCGCAAATATAGGTTGAACCACTGCTGGATTGTTCACCATTTTCTCCTTTTCTGCAGCAACCCTTTTTCTGCACTCACGTGCCCAATGTCCCCTTCTCTTGCAGAAATTACAAGTACTGTTCTTTTTTCGATCACTTACGCTTGGCTTATTTTTTAAACTAGCTGCTTCTAATTTACTTTGTAATATTTTTACTTCGAGGGCAAGCCGAGATGCTTCACTGTCTTGATTAATCATTCTGGATTCTTCTTTCATTACCCTAGCTTTTAGGTTTTCGAAGGTTTGTTTGTCGACGGCTACTGAATCCCACGCTGTTCTGAATGCGTTGTAACACGAAGACAAACTGTTTATTACTTTTGAACATTTTGCGCTTGTACTTATGTTCTCACTTACATCTTTTGGTTGCTTTATAAGCATTTCAATGTTCGAAATATGCTCCGCCATTTTTGCTCCTTCAGGCATTCTGTATTCATAGAATGTTTGTCACTTCTGTCTTCTGCTCATGGATCGACATCAGCCGTGTCCACATTTCAGCCGCATTGTTGCAGTTTATCAAATATTGAATCTGGTCCTGGCTGATTGTTGACAACAAAATAACTTGAGCTTTGGAGTTATTTGCATCCCACTTGGTCCATGCATCTGAACTTGTGTCATCAGGTTCCATCGACTATCTTCATAAGCTTTTCAACTTTGAGCAAAACTACAGTTGGCAAAAATCGACGCAACAGAGAGTAGGTTATCATAATATTGCCGCCTAAGCAATCATGCTATCGCCAGCGGCTTAAAGAAAATACATATTAAGATAAAACTTAACGGTTGACATTGGTATACAAATTTCAGATATAATGTTACAATTCTCAACCGAAGATATGTGCCTAAAAGTAAAAAATCCACACAAAACGCTATTACTATGCCGCATGTGTTCTTAAGAATCTGTTTTTACAACACTAAAGTGTTATGGACCCTTAACTTATTTATATATAGGGTGGAAAAAAAATGCCGGAATTTTGTTTTTTAACACGCTACCAACCAAGGAACATTTCAAAACCGCTGGAACTTTTTTGAATCCTTTTTTGGCAATATAGAGTGTTACCTGTTCTGTTGCCTAGTTTAGCAATGCCTTAATTTATAATGTAGATAATTCACAACAATAACAATAATAATGTTTATGTATAAAAAATCGAAAATTTTCTTTCTTCAATAATAATATATAAGTATAAAAAAAGAAAATTTTTATATACTTAAATCACACATTATTATTGTTATTGTTGTAAACTCATGTTCATAAGAATATACCTTATTTTCTTTTAAGAACATTATATAAAATTGAATTGGATTGAATATTGTAGATAGTTTTCAAACACTCGCACCATATACACGTAGCTGAAGCATATAGTTTTTTAAAAATGAATGAAGACACCAAAGAAGCGTTTTTAAAATATTTTGAAGACGGTCTAAGACCCGCAAGTGCAAAAAATCTTCACGAAATGAATCTGCTAACCCTTCACAATACATATGATGATGCCAAAACTATACAAGCACTTTTAGCAGATTCTCAAATCAATCCCAAAGAGACCGAAATAAATAATTTGTACAAGAAATGGAGGTAATTCATGGAAATATTTTAATTGATCGAGACTTGTGACACTCTTTAACTTTTGTTACCTTTTTTGGATTTTGCGATTAATTCTAAAACAAACATATGGATAAGCTTATCTTTAAACGTTTTTCAGATAACAGTAAAAAACCAAATTTGAGACGGATAAGATGTAACAGACTAACAGGAATCCTTTTGTTTTAGAATTAATCGTAGAAACCCAACATGAAAAATAATATAGAGTGTATATATACAAAATATGTAGAGAACATTAAAATCTGATAGAAAACATATTATTAAAAATTGAAAAGTTAAGCGGAATGGCAAATCTCAATGTAGTATAATCCTGTATTAAAATTAACCTATAATATATTTTTTAAGGCAAAATATCTATGGAAATTGACAGCATGACAAAAGCGTTATTGAGATATTACGCCCGGTCCTACGTGAGCGATTTGCAGCGAACGCGAACGCGAATCAGTGGCGATGCCGTGCGACTATATTAACTTTTCGTACGGCATCGCCAGCGTTTCGCGTTCGCGTCGCCTGTAAATCGCTCACCTAGGACTTGGCGTTAGAGCACAAAATTGCTCTCCTAAATGAAAACTGGTTTTTAATACGTATGAGGAATGATCCACTTATTATAGTAATAATTACTCCCATAATGAAACGAACAAAATTTTGAGGCCGTGTATGTTTTAACGATCGTAGCACTGAGGAGGCCTTTACTTGGTAGAAATTCATTATAAATAATCAGTCAATTAAACAACTAGTTTAATGTTCCCACTATTTTGAAAAACTGTGCGTTTATTCAATAATTATAAACACATTGACATGTTTCGCTACACTTTAGCTTCTTCAGAATGAAAGAAAATATGTTCTTACATGCTAAGTTATACTAGCTAACATCTGGAATCTACCTGTAATAAATATGAATAAATTAATTAAGAATCAACATAAATACTGCATTTAAGACTTTCAATTCATTAGGAAAAATTATAAAAAATAATAAATCTAAGTTAAAATAAAATAACAAATCTGGACTTTATAAACTAAGTTGTGACGATTGCCTTAAAGTTTACATCGGGCAAACTGGAAGAAGTTTTTCTAAGAGAATTGAAGAACACATAATTAAAACTGATTCCAATTATTCAAATCACTTGATTGAAAACAACCACAGCTTTAACCATAATTTTACGATTTTACATACAGAAAATAAAGGCGTCAAATTAGATCTTCTGCTAGACAACCGACGAGGCTCTGGCTGGCGTCCGAGTCACGGCGGAATAACCGTTAGAACGAGAGCTGAGAAAATGCAACTCTCCATGGACCCCTTAACAACTCGCAATGGCCAGCGTGTTAGGGTAAACGGCCAAAAACCCCGTTTATGATACGATATGAGTACAGAAGATACAAAGCCCTCAGTCTCCGGTGACCCGTGTATCCCCAATCAAGGTAGCGATACGACAAGAGCACGGGTGGAGGGTGCTGAGAATCCCCGGAGTGGATCGGGCTACCACAGGAAACGAAAGCTGCAAATTATCACTTACAATGTTAGAACCCTATCGACAACATATAAACTTCAAGAATTGGAGGAAGAGCTCAAGTTCTTAAGGTGGGACATACTAGGAATCAGTGAACATAAACGAAAAGAAGAGAAAGAACTGATACTTCATCATCAGGTCACCTACTATATTATGGGTACAGACAATATAAACCAAGGTGGAGTGGGGGAGTCCTAATACACAAATCACATGGGCGCGATGTCTTACAGATCCAAAGCGTAAGTCCCAGAGTAGCATACCTTACACTTAGATGAAACAGTAGGTATAGATTGAAAATTACACAAACCTATGTCCCCACCTCGACGCAAAAGGACGAAGATATTGAAAGCTTCTACGACTACATCAACACAGCTTTGCGACAGACACCTTCCCATTACACTTTGATTATGGGAGATTTTAACGCCAAATTAGGCCACAAACAAGACGACAGTGAAACATCACTGGGAAGTCATGGGCTTGGGACAAGAAATGATAGAGGACAAGTATTGCTTGACTTCCTACAACAAAACAACTTTTATGCAATGAACAGCTTTTTCAAAAAGGCCCCTCAGAGAAAATGGACTTCGGCTAGCCCAGACGGAGTTACAAAAACCAAATCGATCTGATAATTTCAAACATGAAAAACATAGTGCCAGACGTAACTGTTCTTAACAAATTTTCTATCGGAAGTCACCACAGAGGCGTCAGAGCAAAAATAGTCATAAATACAAGAAAGGAGAGGTCAAAACTAATAAGAAAAACAGCTTCTAGAAAATCATTAACAACACAAAGCGCAGACCAATACGCACAACTCCTTAATTCTCGTCTATCACCAATGCTGGCAAATGAAGAGGATATAGACATTGAGGAGACAAACAAACAAATAATAACAGCAATGAAAGAAGCGGAAAACAAATGCAAGCAATCGCTTGGAGTTGGAAAGGAGGAGAAGTTGAGTGATAGTACTAAGAAGTTGATGGAAAAAAGAAGAAATCTAACAGACAAATATCAAAACAATGCCACTCAGCTAAGAGAAATCAACAAAGAAATATGAAAGGCTATCCGAAGAGATGTAAGGCTACACAAAACAAAGGAAATAACTAGGGTGATAGAGGAAAACAGGGGAATGAAAGTGCTTAGGAAAAAATTGTCTGAGGGTAAGAAGCAATTAAGTAAGATAATTGACAACAAGAATGGACAAACCACCACAGATAAGCGAGACATCCTGCTAATCGTGAGAAGCTTCTATGCGGAACAGGGATCAGAAGACATCCCAGAAATCACTCAAGACGAAAGAAACAACTGCTTAAAAGACATGAAAAACAATGAACCACCAGGAGATGACGAAATTAGCACCGAAAATATAAAACTAGGAGGATCAGCACTTCTAAAAATACTGTGTAAGCTATACAACGCTTGTTTAAGAGACTCCATAACACCTGATCAATGGAATAAGTCCATCATAATACTTTTACACAAGAAAGGAGATATAGCCCAAATAGAAAACTACAGACCAATTAGCCTGCTATCGCAGATATATAAGCTGTTTATGAGAATAATCACCAAAAGGCTGACAGCTAAATTCGATCTTTACCAACCTATTGAGCAGGCAGGATTTCGTAAGGGCTATGGCACAAATGATAATCTTCATACAATTAAAATCCTCATTGAAAAATGCATAGAGTATAATAAACCGTTAGTTCTCATTTTTGTAGACTATGAAAAGCTTTTGACACAATAGACCACCATAATATGCTTAGTGC
>MU191318.1:24563-36545 GCA_016904865.1 Pissodes strobi | reverse complement strand
ATCATAGAATAACAATTAAAAATTTAAAATTAATTCATAATATAACTGATAGGAGATTATTAGACGCATATGAAAGTATGGAAATTATTAGATGTAAGAATAGTTTAAATAGAGATAGAGGGCCTATTCCGTATAGTCCATTGTATTGGTTGATCAAGCGTGACTAGCGGGATCCCAGGATTGGTTCTTTCTAGTTCCGCTTGATTAAGCAGATAGTAGTATAAAAGGGAGTAAGGTAGATTTTAATTTTAGTTTTAATCATCTCCTGATGATGCTAACATGGTTAGCGAAACGCGCGTCGAGTGCAAATATTCTGTTTCGGTATTGTGGATAAAACTCTGTTTTAGTGCATGTTGCCGAAGGTTCCAAACCCCAACGTAGTAATGGACAAGTAGTTAATCGGGAATATTAAATAGTTTACCAACTATGACTTATAAACGACTCTGTACTTTGGAGCTCACAAAACCATACGATATTTTTTTGCAATTACATTGGAGCCTCGTGTTAACTTTTAGCTTCGGTTTATTGTTTAAATTCTCTTTAGGTGCAACGAAAAATACAATAAAATAAAATCGTTGCGTAGCGGACTTATTTACCTGGTGCAAGTTTACTTCACCACTATTGTCTCTAAAATAATGGAAAGCCAAAACGTGTAAATATTATGAGCAATTTCACTCACTCCTGCCGGCACATCCGAAGTCACGTTTCGATCTGTATGGATCTCGTCAGGCCGATGCAGCCATTATTTATTTATTTATTTATACCGTGGCAGCATTATTGGTTCAAACGTTAAAATACTTCCTAGTGTGTTATCACATTAAGAAGTATTTGTCTCTTAATACTTGCCTTCCGGTATCGACTTTTGCTGTCTTTAAAAAATAAAAACTTTGTCTTGATTTATGCCGTTCATAAACTGTTTAGTAGCCTATTTAAACCTGTCATTGTTGTCGAGTAATGCAATATATCTTTATTTTTTTTTCTTTTCTAACTTGTCCTAATTTATTAGAGTTGCGTTATTATTTGTCGTAATATGTACTAATACTAACTGAAAAGTAAATTCTTACTCGATATATAATTCTTTCCGAGATTGTACCTAAATTACAAGTCAATGATATCGGTCTATAACTTTTACTTCCTCTCTTCTAATATTCCTGTTTATAGGCTGAACCTATACCTTCCTACAATACTGCTCTGAGAGGGCTGACATTGTCCAAAGCGGCCATACCGTGGTTCGAGGGATCAATCATGGAAAATATAAAATCCATACCAGCTATGGGAAGTGGAATTGTAACTGAATTTTTTCATATAGTTGAAAGGCCCTGAATATGTAGTTAAGGTAACTTTTACATCAACAGCACCTTACGCTAAGTCTTATCCTTTGCCGCAGCCGTGTAAGGCCTTAGCCTTCAAATTATTTTCCAATATTCAAATTGTATTGAAAATGTATGCCCCAAAATGTTCATTTCATAAGTCATCATAGAAATTCGTAGTTACAATATCTCACATATCCATGCTCTATCTAATAGCTTTCCACTTATTTGTAAATAGGTAGGTCTAGTCTACCTTTTGTACAATGAATTCTTATTGTTTTGGACCGGGTTGGGGTCATTTACAAGAGACGAAATTGATTTGGAAGTTTGTAGTTCTTTCGAGCCTTAACAAACTTCAAAACATTATCCTTTTTATCATAAATTGTATTTATTTCCTTATGTCCCGTTTATTTGGATGGGGGCCTTTACCAAATAATTATAGTATTTAAGATTTTTCGCATCTTCTCTGTTTCTTATTCTCTTATAAATGTGCCCCACGTGTTCCTGATGTCAATGGACATCGCAATATTGCCGAAAAGTAATTTCCTTGGCCGGATCCTAGTTCCGTAGCGTCTTGTATATTTGTAATTTTATTAACTGCGATATTTATTTCTTCGTATGTATGTATATTATTTTTAATAATTGTGTCGTTTTTTGTCTGATCTGTAAATTTGTCTCAGTTCATGACAGACATGAAAGTTATGATTAATTATTATTAGTTTATTGTGGCCAATGGGAAGATGGTGTGACGACAAATCGTTCATTGTCTCCATCTCCGCGTAGACGTTTTTGGACACTGCCAAGTCAAGAGAACTGTCAGTGTGCCTAATTACACTGTTCTGATTTAAAATCATCCCTGCCAAATTAATGCGTTATTTGAATAACTTCCACTTGTGTAATCCTTAGATTAGCCTTGAAATTGTATGGTTGCATACCCTAATCTTGATAACGTGGACAATATGTTTTGACCAATAGGATCGTGTAACGTGTGGTCAAAAGTATTACAGAGCCGGTACAAATTTCCACCAGGTGTAGAAGTACATTTTGGTGACCAATTTAGTTACTTTTTGTATGCGATAAAGGCGATGTTATTTTCAATAGAGCTTATAAAGGCGACCGTTGCGGTCCTGTGTCAACAAAATGAACAATGTTGTTATGCGAATAGGATAGCAGAGCTAGAAACCAAACTTATATAATTAGAGAATGGCTGTAACATGAAAACATTGTGCCCGGTCTGAAATTATCCTTCATTAGTTGAGCAACAGAAAATCCATCGCCTACAGTGCACATAAAACTAGGAGGTACAAAACATTTTCTTAAAGCCCTTAATTGGGAAATAAATCCATCCAGGAATCTTTTGACTTCCTTGTCAAGGCAAGCATCCAAACTTGTAGGCGGGAGCAGTTTTTACTTTGTAATAGTGGAATTGAAGAGATAGCAATATTTTCGTATCGATCTAATATTCAGATGTTAGAAAAAGTGACATATATTTATTTAGATGGTACGTTTAATTACTGCACACAAATTTCTGCCAATTTCTTACTATACATGGTTATTGTAACGGGCATTATATCCCATTAATTTTTTCATTGTTACCAAATAAGCGAACAGAAACGTATAAAAATCTGTTCAACTTAATAGTCAATATTTGTAAGGATAATGGTATATTACATTAAGAATTTCGAAAATAGTTATTGATTTTGAGCATGCCATCCATATAGCAGGTGTGCACATTTTTCCTTCAGTAGAAATAATCGGGTGTCGGTTTCACCTTGCACAATCGTGGTATGGAAAAATTCAAGAATACGGCCTTACACCCGAATATAGAAACGAGCAGTCTGAAATTGGTAGATGGCTACGAATGACTCTTACATTTTTAAGTCCTCATGATGTTAGATACTGTTTGTCTTCGATTTACTTGCGATATCACCAACAGACGAAAATGTTTAAAAGTATTCAGATTATTTAATAGATAATTATATAACACAAGATTCTCTCTTTCCACCTTGCCTTTGGGCTCAGAACTCAGCTGAACTTACGCGCACTACTAATGCCTGTGAATCTTTTCACAAACATTTCAATGCGTCTTTTCGTAATACCAGCGAATATTAACTACGACAAGAAGGTCCACTTAATGACAAGAGAGCACTACAAAGGGATCGTCGTTTAATTTCTTCGTTGCCTGGTAACGATCGGCGAATTTCGCCGCACACAGGTTGAATTTAAACAAAAGCTGGCCATAAACGATATTTTCGTTTGCGGTATATTTAATCAAATTTATGACGAAATTATTTATAGCACTCTAGCACTCTATTTGGCTTTGGAAAAACACAATTGATATCTTCTGAATTGTTTGCAGCGCCCTGTCAAACTTACGTTATGGTTTTTTTATTATTATCACCAAATAAATATTTTGATTAAGTTTGTATTCAACTGGCTGTTTCAAAAATCTGTTAACGTTTTTAATTAGTTATTATTGATAACAATACTCAAGGTATGTAATAACTAATATTTAAAAGATTTTGATTTTGTGCTAATGATTTCACTATATTTCCGAATACTAATATTCTGACAAAAGACATCAAGAAGAAAATGTTGCTCGATTTTTCCCCATCTTTTAATATTTAATTAAATTTTGGCCTTTTGGGTGTTTTTAAAATTGGTTAAAGGTTTCGCACAATATTTTTACTGTATATTTCATTCCTATTTTGTAATACAATACAACTAAAAAATAGCGATATTATCTTATATCGAATATTGACTCGACTATATAATTTAGGCATGAAAATTAATCTGACAAAAGGATGAGCTGGTCTATGGCCGTCGCGTTAAAGGTCGCCTGCCAACATGATTGTTTTATTTGTATCATGGCCTGCCGATATCGTTGCCGCCGCGGAAAGTGATCCTTCTTATCGAATAGTTTTGCCCAAATACATAATAAAAAGATAAAGACTGATATACTACACAGCTCCGTTGAGGATATGTGTTGGTGTTATACCTAATTGTGCAACAACTGAAGTACTGAAGCCAGATTATCAGAAAATGGCGCGTCGAAATGAGGAGCATTATAAGGTCCTTTACACAAATAGTGCCCTATAAAAAATCGGCCTCTCCTATTGGTCAATTCGCATGGCCCTCCGCTCGCTTCGCTCGCTACGGGGGCTCAACGAAAGGAAACTTCACCCAAACTAACCCAAGACATACCCAAACTAATCCAAGACGTACCCAAAATCAAGAAAAAAACTGTTCAGAAACATAAACTTAAAAAAATAAAAAAAAGGAACGGGGATCGAACCCAGGCCGTCTAGGTGAGACTCAGCTGTCTAAACCTCTACACCACGACACTCCCGACAGCTGTTGGCAGAAATTGATTGCATCACGAAGGCATATTGTAATACGAGATGGATCAACCAATAGGAGACGCCGATTTTTACATAGTGTACTATTTGTGTAAAAGATCTTAAAATGCAAATGAGGATCCCTTATTGGCTAAATTTGTAACGTGCGCAGCTTTCCCTGCTGCTGTCTTGTTTGAGCATTTACGTTTCTCTGTTTTTTTTTGCTTCATATATTGTACTGAAAGTATTTTCAAATGTCATTTAAATTACCCTTAACTCAACGCATTATTAAATTATTGGAATTTTAAAAGCTATATCTGTTGTAAAGTCATCGGTACCGGGTGGGCAAGAAATTGAATAATCGATTAAACGCTTAGTATTTTAGCAAACAACTGAATAACCGATTAATCGATATAATCGATCATCGATATTTTCTGAAATATTAATCGATAAGTCGATTAATCGGTAATTTCTTAAAAGTGAATCGAATAATCGATTATTGTCGCCCACCCCTAATCCCATAATATTGTAGTAAGTGAAACTGAAGCTTAAATTTCGGCAGAATCACTATTGCTGATGCAAGACTGATGTTATTATAAAAAGAGGTAATAAATACTTTGGCTGAATCAGCAGATAAAAATTTATAATTTAGTTTTAATTTGTAAAAATGGCTTTAATATTACCTTGGGATAGTCAGAATATAAGCAAGCGTTTTTGAACAACAGCTGCACTGATGCTTCTATATTTTTTACTAGTTTTGTTCCTATTAGATTAATTTAAGAAAGAAAACGATAACTCTGAAATACATGTATGGCAAAATTTCAGGCCCTCATCAACGCGTTTCTGTCGTCCGCTTAACATTCATTTTGCTCGTGAGACTCCTGAATTAACCTTTGCAAAAACAAAATTTGGATCATCGAAATAAAAATTTAAAACCCTTTTCTTTACAACGAAGGAGCCCTTAATTTTCAAAATCATTTTCTAAAACGATTTATGAACATACAAATGATTTTTATACATGATTTTTATCGTTAGTGATAATTGATACTCCTTATATATAAATATAGATGATGAGCAAAAAATTCAACAATTATTTCTCTAAAACACGATATATTAAACGTGTAATACTTAATAACTTGTATGTCTTATTTCTGGTAAATCTTATTATGGCCAGCTTTCCTAGAAATTTGACCAGCGTGCGCCGGGTCCAAAGGTCACATGCCAGTATCATGCTAGTTTTCGCGCGGGGAAGGAGACATACCGTTGACGTGCCGCCGCGGAGAGTGAATCTTCTTATCGTAGTTATTATTCGCTGGTAATACACATCCTAACATTTTTATTTTTTTTGGAAAAACTTAAAGAATTTCAAATTGAAAATTATGTAAAATTACAAAGCGTCAATATTATGGCTTAAATACATTGTAGTAATGTCAAGAACCGCCAAAAATGTATAGAAAAAATGATAGAATCTTATTCAAGAAAGGAAATTAGTCGACTACATTTTATTAAATGTGTTTCTTTTCACTGTGCTGTTACCTACTAAAGATTGAAATTAGGAAAGTTATTATTTTGTATTAGTTGCTATTTTTAATGTATGTTGTATAATAAACAGATTTATAAAAATCAAACCGTGCTTTATTAGGTAAATCTCGGGAACCAATTTACACATAAAGGCCAGGTAAACTAAAAATGTTAGGAACCAATTTACACATAAAGATCAAGTCAACCAAATATATTGGGAACCAATTTACAAATTATTTTTGACCCTTCTGAGTTTGGGAACCAATTTACATGCACCCATGACACCCGCGTCAAAGGTCGCCTGCCAACATGATTGTTTTATTTGTATCATGGCCTGCCGATATTCTGTTAGTTTTCGCGCGGGGAAGGAGACACACCGTTGACATGTCGATGCCGCCGCGGAGAGTGATCCTTCTTATGATATAGTTTTGACCAAGTACATAATAAAAAGATAAAAACTGTACTATACTGCTAACGTGCTAACTCAACGTTGAGGTTATGTGTTGGTGTTATACCTAATTGTGCAACAACTGAAGCCAGATTATCAGAATATGGCGCGTCGAAATGAGGATCCCTTATTGGCTAAATTTGTAACGTGCGCAATTTTCCCTGCTGCTGTCTTGTTTGAGCATTTATGTTTCTCTGTTTTTTGCTTCATATGTTGTACTGTAAGTATTTTCAAAATGGTTTTGTGTCTCTTAAATTACCCTTAAGGCAACGCATTATTAAATTGGAATTTTAAAAACTATATCTGTTTTAAAGTCGTCGGTACGGGTGGACAAGAAATTAAATAATCGATTAAACGCTTAATATTTTAGCAAATAACTTAATAATCGATTAATCGATATTTTCTGAAATATTAATCGATAAGTCGATTAATCAGTAATTTCTTAAAAGTGAATCGAATAATCGATTATTTTCGCCCACCCCTAATCCCATAATATTGTAGTAAGTAGTAAGTGAAACTGAAGCTGAAATTTCGGTAGAATCATTATTGCTGATGCAAGACTGATGTTATTATAAAAAGAGGTAACAAATAGTTTGGCTGAATCAGCAGATAAAATTTATAATTTAGTTTTAATTTGTAAATGTGGCTTTGATATTACCTTGTGAGAGTCAGAATATAAGCAAGTGTTTTTGAACAACAGCTGCACTGATGCTTCTATATTTTCTACTAGTTTGGTTCCTATTAGATTAATTTTTAAAAATAGCGATCTCTGAAATACTTGTATGGCAAAATTGCAACCCGTTGCTGTCGTCGTCGAGAGACTCCAGAATTAACCGTTGCAAAAACAAAATTTAGATCATCGAATTAAAAACTTAAAACCCTTTTTTTACAATGAAGGAGCCCTTAATTTTCAAAATCATTTTCAAATGATTTTTATAACATGATTTTTATCGTTAGTGATAATTGATACACCCTATAAACGTGTAATACTTAATATCTTTTATGTCTTATTTCTGGTAAACCTTATTATGGCCAGCTTTCCTAGAAATTCGACCAGTGTGCGCCGAGTCCAAAGGTCACATGCCAGTATCATGCTAGTTTTCGTGCGGAGAAGGAGGCATACCGTTGACGTGCCGCCGCGAAGAGTAAATCTTCTTATCGTTAGTTAATTTTCGATGCTTATGTCCTCCTTTTTTTTTCAAGTTCAAAAAAGTTAGTTTGTGAAAAATTGCGACTTAGATTCTTGTAATTTTATAAAATGCACTATATTTGTATGGTTTCATTTCCTCGGCTGATAGGTAAAAACCGAGGTTATATTTGCAATCAACACAGTAACATAGACAGATAAAAACCAAAAATGTCAGAACGCAACAAAAGTTTTCAAAAACAATAGTAATAATTTCCAAAGCATAATCATGGAGTTGTAGTTCCAAGGTCCCTACCATTACGGTTCGAATTAGTCCATGCTTCATATCTGTCACTGAAGTCGTCAGCTATGATAGCTATATCGTAATCACTTAGTCATATGTCCAGATCTGCAGCAAGCAAATTTAATGACCTTTGGTAGGCGCAACAAAGTGTTTAAACCTGATATGTTATATGCTTCGTAGTAATTGATTCTAAACATATTTCAGTAAAGTCGATATTTTCCATGACGGGGTAGTAAGATGTTATTCGCATCGCGCTTATGGTCCGAACTCAGCCTCCAGATTCATATAGCTCCATATATTGCTTGCAGTGTTCACACGCTTTAGTTTATATTACGTTAAGGACCCTAGTGGTGAAGTGATCTTACATCAGATAAATAACTTCACCATGTCACGACGGGCACAACTGATTTTTCCGAAAAATGAAAAATGATTCCATTGATTTTTATACTCTTTTGAGATAATGTTCTGGAAATAGGCGGCTCCACAAGACTTTTAACAAGGACATTTTTGATATGTGTATCATGAAGCTTACGTTAATATGCTGAAACGTACTTGGTAGCAACACAGTGTTTTAGTAAAGATGTCTAAAATTTAAATAAATGAAATTTGTGTGAGTGACAGCTTATCATTAGATATCATATATCAATAATGATACCAAATAATCGGGTGTGTTGAATGGTTTTACTAGTTCGTGCTTAATACCAAAACTATATTTGGTGTATTATCTAATTTTTCGCCAGTGGGAATAGAGTAAACGTTAGAAGCTACACAATTAATATGGCAAATTAATAATTTCCAGTGTAGGAGCCAAATTATAAGTACGTAGCAGCTAAGATTGATTTTTGAGATTTAAATATAGAATAACTACCTATATAAAACTTTTACCACCAGTTTGAATTTGGTTAAAAACTACCTATATACGATGTATAGTGGGTTTTGATTAGTTAAGAACGTTATGTTTAATTTAAGCACTTGGATTCTGACACGCAACTGAAGTTGCACAAGTGCTCAGAAACCGGTGCCTTCCAAATAGTTCTGGAAACTTTTATAGGAATAAATTAATTCAATTAAAATTCAGTTTCTTCCAGGCCGAATAACTTTATACTTCAAATATTTACTCTGACAGCTATTGTTCTCCTACCCTACCGTAAGGTTACCTAGCTATGAACAAGTGTGTAACATTGACAACAATTAAATAAAAAGATTCTTAAAAACCTAGGTATAAACCAATAGCGTAATAAATCGGTACATTGCTCATGGTGATAAGTGGGACAGTGGATCAGATTAATGCGTTCGTCCGTACGTTAAGGCGTTACACTGTTCATGTTTAACGAAAATTGATGCAAATTTAAGTGTTTTCAACTTTACCCCAATGCTCAAAAACTTGTGATTTTGAATAATAACACACAGGTTAATGCCCTATATCATTGTGGAGTGATCGTGATAGTTTTAAACTTAAATCGTGGCATTTTTTTTTTTGTTTTTTAGGAAATGGAATTGTCACCTAGAATTTTATTCCAGGCGTAAAACTTTGATCCAGGTCAAAGTTAGGGGCAGAGAACAAATTTAAGTTTTATAGGGAACAATTTGTTTCAGAAATGCCGAAAACAGATTACAATCACTGTGATAGAGATGAAACAATGTTAATCTTGAACAAGCTTTGAATATGATGAGGTCAGGGCAAATGTTTAGGAATATTACCGCAAAAACCTTTAATATACCCAAAGTTACCCTAATTGTTAAGTTTAATCAACTACACTTCGGAAAAATCGGCCGCTCTTTTGTGTTAACACTTACTGAAGAAAAAGCTATAGTTGAATACGGTTTAAAAGTTAGCGAGCCAGGATTTGCAACATAAAAAGGAAGTGGCGGTTCCTCAATTTAATGACGGAAATATGTCAATTCTAAAGTGGACCACAAGTTTTATAAAAAGCGGTATCAGGCACCTAGTCGTAGAATGAGTCAGATGGTCAAAGTATTAAAAGCTGAAATATCGCCAGATGAGAAAACATTTTAAATCAGAGTATTGAACCACCTCGAATTTTTAACGACGAAACGAACACGGCCAATGATCCAGAAAGGAAACATTCATTTTTAAAAATAATACGAAATAGACAGACAAACAGAATTCGTGATTACACAAAGGCTAACCTGTCCGTGATGTTCTGTGGATCCACACTGTTATCCTTATGTGATATATATGTCTGAAAATATATGGCATACATGGACTGAGGGAGGACCCCTTAATACCCAATTCAACAGAAGTAAAAGAAGATGGTTCGACTATGTGATCATTACCGATTGGTTCTTCCACTTATTTGTTACATATAGAATCCTTCATTTTACTCAAGTCGAGGTAATAAATAAGATACCTCAAAATGATGGGGATCGTTCATGTGAATTAGTTTCTAAAGCCGTAGTAGATATGCTAAACACAATGAGATATGGTGGTCAAGAAGTTCCTAAAAAAAATACAGAACCTAAAATTAATATCCAACTAGATAGAAATTATACTTTCCGATAACGATAACTTTAACAAACAAATAAGGATTCTGAAATAGACAATCTAAGAAATAAGAAATGACAGTGAAAGCTGTGAAATTAGTGAGGAAAATATCTTATGCACTAAAAACTCGGATGATCGTAGCTTCGACCCCTGGAAAACTAATTATAGAGAAACAATAATATAGTAAATACCAAATCAGCGACGAAGATTCAGCAGAAGAACATACCAACTTAGCAGATATGAGCGAACGTTTAATAAATGGCAAGGTTAATTTGTGAGTTCGTTGAGAAGACTTTGTTACAAATGATTATATAGTTGAATCTCTATATACGATAAAAAAAACCAAAGCATTATGTTGATTAAATAATTTCTAGGAGGCAAGAATACGAAAAAACATTCATGTCGAAAAAGAAATTAATTCTGTTTGGTCTCTAGTAGAAGATAAATCAGAGGTGCCAAAGCTTACTAAATAAAATATCTGTAAACTTTGGTGGTGCTCAAAAACGCCATTGTTTTTAAATAAAATAAACCCAGAAATTAAATCGAGAGAACAATTAAAAATATATTTTTTTTATTACAAAGGACACATTAGCTTCCTTCTTTATTTTTATTTTCCTGTGCGTTTATTTTATTTTTTATTGGTACCTTAGGCATTTTTTGTAAGAGTTGGTATAATAAACATGATTATTTCCTTCATCGTAAAATGGGCCAACAGCCCGATTTTCTGAATAAATTTTGTTGAGATAAGTGATTATTGCACTCCTGTTTAACAGCGATTAAACTGCGTCCTCCATATTGGATTTCGTTTTGTCGATTGTAGCTGATTCTTGCAATTTTCATTAACGGTTTTTGAAAACACAATATTTTATAAATGGTTTGAATTATCTAATATTGATTTTTATTGCTAAAAATTCCGATTTTCTTTAAAATTTGTATTTCATTATTTTGGTATAAGGTGACAGAAAATGTCAAATTTTTAAATATTTACATGTCGAATTTGATAAGCGGGCCTAGTCAACGCATCATTGGAATATGTAACCAAGGTTACTAATTCAGGAAATAATCTAGCCGTATACCACTCAAACTATGAATTCAATCAATCAAACTACATTCCATATTTTTCGCATGATTTTTCTTTTTGGCAAATAGTTTCATGCAAAATAATTTATAAATAAAAACCCTCGACCGCTTCGCGGTCTCGGGTTTTTATTAAATTATTTTGCATTCAACATTTTCCAGAAAAATCATGCTCAAAATATTGAACGTAGTTTAATCGATCAAATTCATAGTTCTCGTGATATAATATATGATTATTTCTGTAACTGATTCTAATTTTATTGCTTGCACCACCAGCCACTTTAATATATATTTTTTAACACAGGTTATAGCACAGTCTTTAACTTTAATATAATGATATTTTTAGGGCGCG